>JARJHM010000834.1:0-128919 GCA_033356055.1 Carex pumila
GTCCGGCTAGGACCCGTTACAGATTGCTCGAGCCCCAAACCCTGAGTCAAGTGCAACAATTGTCTGGTATTCTGTCTGGAGTTCTGTCTAGAGTTTTGTTTGGGGTTGGCTACCACATATAACTCTAGAAACTTGAAAGGAGTGACCATATTCATTGTCATTTGGAGATATAACTCCCAATTGCTGTCGTCTTGTACCGGAAACTGTTGGAACCAGGTTTGGTTGCCTTGGCCAATATTGATCCTTGCGTTAATTACCAGTTCATAATTACGGTGGTCAATACCGAGTTGTTGGTACACTTCCCTATTTATACTTCTAAAATCCAAACCTAAGCCGATATTGAACATTTTCGGCATTTGGTGGCTATAATAAGCGCCATTTGGTCCTTGTAATACTTCACCACCAAAATAACAAGCAATTCCAATCATAATTGGTTGAACAAACCTAATATTATAAAAAAGTGCACTAAATTAAATAATACTATAGAAAATAAATTTTTGGAAAAAAATAATGAAAAAAAAACGTACCTTGGCGGCTGTCTTCAGTGAAGAATTGAAACAGAATTGATCTGGTCTGTATATAGTCTAAACCTAATCGGTGCGCATAACCACCGTGCGAACGGGTCGGTGCGCGGATCCACCACGCGGACGGGTCACTCTGGCGGGTCATGTCGCTAGCGGGTCAGTCCGCGGATCCGTTACGCGAACGGATTGGCGATCCGTTCGCAGATCCACTACGCGAACGTGGTGGAATCTCAAATCCGATTTTTCGGGTGCTATTTAATTTATTCCGATTTTTTAGAGTGGTACAAAAAAAAAACACGGAAAATGGAATAGTATTAATAACTTGACAATTTAAACTTTTTTTAATCAAATATTCGCCCAGTTTTTTCTTTTATAGTTGTCAAACAATCGCAATGCCTCGTACAGTCTCAGCAATGAGTTGGTGTCCGCCCAAATACACGTGGTACAATTTAAAAGAATGAACGATCTAGATTAATTTCATTCATATCAAACTCAATCAGGTACCTGAAGTGATATGGATTCCTCAGCAATTCTTTTTTTTTGAATGAAAAAGAGGTCAAGCCTCTAATCTATTGATAACTGTTCTGATACATAAGTGATGATACAAAACAAGGTATCAAATGAAGTTGAAAAAAAGTCCCCGTCAAAGCTCAAGAGGAGCTTCATAAGGCGCGTAAAAACTGAATTAGAATGAAAAAATAAATCTAAAAGAAAAAGAAGAAAAAATAGAACAAAGCTTCATTTCCAACTCTGACTTCTCCTCTAGTTTAGTTGTTCCTTTGAATTTCAAACGAGAAATGCCACTGTTCTCTTATCTGTGCCATAAGTTCTGGTACCGTAGCTTCCAAATTGCGAAAAATTCTCGCACACCGTTCTCTCCAAATGACAAAGATCGCTATTAAGAATAGTGATCTTTCTTTTTTATTGTAGTATCTGCTGAGTAATGGGTGTATGCCTCTGTATTGAGGCAATCTGATCTGATATGCCGCAGCCATAAGAGTGTGAATCTGACACGATACTGGACAGCGCATGAATAGATGCTGAACTGTTTCCCTATCCCTCTTGCACATAATGCATCGGTTGACCATGGTAAATCCTTTTTTCATGAGATTATCAACAGTAAGGATACGATTGAGAATCATGAGCCAAGCAAATACCTTGAATCTCGAGGGCGCCTTTAAAGACCAAATCCTAATCCTGTTATTTGATATTCTTGGCCCATTTTTGAATGCTAGGTATGCCGATTTAACAGTGAAAATCTGATTGGTTGTCCATCTCCATTTAACCTAATTCGGATCAGCTGACAAGGTCACTGACGCCATTTGTTCTATGAGTGCAAGGAGCTGTGTATTGGCCGATGGTGATATTGGTTGTCTAAGCTCGAACCTATGTGTTGTGTTTAACACCTGAGCTAGTGTGTGAGTGTCATTAGAAACAAAGGAATAAAGATCCGGGTATATTGCTGTTGCTATTCCGAAACCCCAGTCTTGATGTCAGAAGCTGATGTTCATGCAGTTTCCTATCCCTCTTTTAATGGATATATTCCAGAATTGGTTTACCTCAGAAGTTAGCTTTGACAGTGCCACAGGCATGTAGTCACTTGAAATCGCCATGTTTTGAAACCATGGTTTGATCAAATTCATTTCCGGGCTCTCCCATTTCCAACACCATTTTAGCAACAGTACGTTGTTGAAAACTCTTAAGTCCATGACTCCCAAGCCCCCCAAGCTCTTTGGCATACACACTAATTCCCAATTTGCCAAGTTCATCTTCTTATGGGATGAGACACCGTGCCATAAAAAATTACGGCGTATCTTGTCAATCTTATTAATGACCCAAATCGATTGTTTGATGCAAGACATGTAATATACCGGCAGTGCCGATAATACCCCATTAATTAGCACCAACCGACCCGCTATTGAGAGAAGTTTTGCTGCCCAACCTGTGAGTCGATTATTAAATCTCTGTATGAGTGGGAGGAAATCTGCTCTTGTTAGTTTCTTGGCAGACAAGGGTAGGCCAAGATAGGTCATAGGTAGGTGTCCGAGTTTGCAATTCATAGTGAGTGCCAAGTCCTGACCTTGCTGTTGTGTATCTTTGACAAGGAAAAGTTCAGATTTTTGGAAGTTGATTGCTAGACCTGAAATCTCTTTGAAAAATGTGAAGACAATCTTGAGCATCTATCTGCATTGATCTGATTTCTGGTTTCAAGAAGATTAAAGCATCATCCGCATAGAGCAGGCATGGTTTCATGTCATTATACGGTAAACTCCATGCCCCTGATTGTACCAATTTGGATAGTCATCTTGTTAGAAAATCCATTGACATGATGAACAATAGAGGCGATAAAGGGTCCCCTTGCCGCACACCTCTTTTTAGAATTATTCTCCTTCCAATTAAGTCGTTTATGATTATTTGGGAAGAACCTGATAGAACCGTTTGCTGTATCTATGCTAACCATTTGTTCGGAAAACCCAAGTGTCTCATGGTTGCAATTAAAAATTCCCAACTGACGGTATCGAAAGCCTTG
Organism: Carex pumila; assembly: GCA_033356055.1. Classification (NCBI taxonomy): domain Eukaryota; kingdom Viridiplantae; phylum Streptophyta; class Magnoliopsida; order Poales; family Cyperaceae; genus Carex; species Carex pumila. The sequence continues at coordinate 3,055 of JARJHM010000834.1, forward strand.
TGGATATCTGCCTTGAAAATTGCCATTGGTATGCATTGCTGATCCGAGTGTTGTAGCACCTGCTGTGTATACAAGAACCCTTCGGTTATTTGCCTTCCCCTAACAAATCCCGTTTGAGCCGGCTGTATAAGATGTTCAATTTCATCCTTGATCCGATTTGCCAAAATCTTAGAAAATATTCTCTGTACCGCATGAATTAGGCTTATTGGCCTATAATTTTGTGGTTTCGTTGGGTGGTCATTCTTGGGGATTAAAGCTATGTATGAAGAGTTTAATGGATGTAGAGAGACATGCTGATTCATGACTGTCTGGTAAACCGCGTGCAGATCTGGAACTAGAATCTCAACAAAAGCTCGGTAAAATTCTCCTGTGAAACCATCCGGTCCCGGGCTTTTATTACTTGGCCATTGTTGTATTACTGTTTTAATCTCTTCTTCTGTTATGTCTCTTATGGTGGCTGTGAGGTCCCTTGGGTGATCATATAGGTTTGACCAATGTACAGTCGGCATTGGCGTGGATGTGGTGCCCATTAAAGCTGTGAAGAATTCAAAGAAAGACTTGGCCTTTGTCTTTTGATCAGAGTGCAACACTCCTTGGTATTCAACTACCTGTATCATGTTATTTCTATTGGTTGCTGAAGCCATTGCATGAAAGAATTTAGTACCTCTGTCTCCCTCCAACTCCCACTTTACTTTAGCACGTTGTCGCCACGTGTCTTCTTCAAGTAAAGTTAGTTGTGTGTATTTGTCCTTGATTAGTTTGTACCACTACCTCTAGAGTTGTCATATTTCTTATCTCAAGGACCGTATCTGTCCAGCCAATGTATTCCCTACATGCCGCAATTTGACTCTTCATTTCTGTAGTTCTGTTTTTTGCCCAATTCCTAATTTCGCTTGTCAGATCACTGATTTTAAGATGTAGTTGTTGTGGATTTGTTGTCTTTTCCCCTTGTTGCCATTTATCAATCACCAATTGCCTCAACTGTGTTGATCGCAGCCATGAATTTTCGAATCTAAAGAAATTTGTTTTGTTGCATTTGGTTTCAGCGGTATAGAGAATGGAGCAATGGTCTGAAGAAGTGTTCGGCAAGGACTGTTGCATAGATGTCGGATAAGTGGCATTCCATTCCGTCAATATCAAAAAGCGGTCAAGCCTAGCCATGGCAACCCGGTGTTGTCCATTAGCTCTTGACCACGTGTATCTACGACCTTTCAGCGGTAAATTGATAAGACCCATGTCCGAGATATCTCTTGCAAATCTGACCCTTTGTGATCCTGAGCTCTGCAGTCTATTTCTATCGCTTGCTTGTAAGGTGAAATTAAAATCACCGCAGACCAGCCATGGCCTATTATTCACAGATTTTCTGTATGTTTAATTTTAAATTAGGAAAATAAATTTAGAAAAAAAACGACAAAATATCCGTCACATTTTGTTTCTCACGTGATTGCAAATTACATTCATTTAAAGAACTCGCTCTTATGATATAATAAGTGAAGTGATGCAGAAGCGACAAGCAACAACAATTTATGTCTAATGAAAACGAAGAATAATAATTCACCTCTTCTAGTAAAAAAAAGAGAGTAAATAATTGATGTAAGAAATGCAAGAAAGCTAAACAAGCAAAAACACATTTAACAACGATCTTTAATCAAAGAAATCTCTTGTAATTTCTGTCAAAATCATATGTACACTTATGATATTAGTCTAATTAACTTCTCAACTAAGTCCCTAAAACAATCCGCTCTCAATGTTTAGTAGCGATACTCTTGAATTAACCAGACTTCTGAGAACCCTGTCGCTTCCTCTCTCTACCATCTCAACGCATTCTTCTAATTCTTCAACTTTTACATGAATCAACATCTCTTTCTCTGCACTAGAAATCCTACTCTTGAAAGGCCTGATTGTGCACGAAGACAACGAAGCAGCTGCAGTGGAGGTTGCAGCTGACACTGCCACCACTCTGTTAACGAGAACCACAGTGACTGCTGACGTGGCACAAATCGCCTCTATCAAAACCCCGACAATCTCAGCCTCTGAATCATCAGAGGGAAGCCCCAAATGCGATGATTTAGTAGAGGCGCGCAAAGTACTGGCGAGGTGGCTGAGTTTCTTCTCAATTTTCTTCTGAGATTTTACAGAGGAAGCGAGCAATGCAGAGTCGTGCCTTCTGAGTGCTGATTGAACTTCAAAATGGTGCTGTTTTAGTATGACTATCTCAGATTGCAACGACCCGTACGAATCAACTAGGTACAAAAAATTTTCGAGGAGGCATTCAGTGGAGGCTGCAGTTCGTCGGAGCACTATTTTTGTCTCTGAGAGGTTGAGGAACTCATTCACGGCTAAAAGTAACAGCTCGATTTGCGATAGACCGGCCTCAATCCATACAAGGGAAGGATTTACACTGGCAGCCCATGATCCGACGGCCTTGATCTGCTCCTCGAGATTCGCTATCAGAGGATGTGATCCGCAAGGGAGACTTAGCGACCGTATATGGCACGCCGTGCGCCACTTTGGCCGCTGGCTCATAGGAAATGTGATCGAACGGTTGAACCCAGATATCATCTTCTCTGTTTGTTTCTTCTTCCTTTTCTTTTCTCTGTATCTGATCTTTCAGTTCACTTTGTATAATTGTGGGATGGGAGCTGGGATGCGTGGCGAGGTTGGAATTTATAGAGGGCAGAGAATTGATAAATAAAAGGACTGAAAGCGACGTGTGGTTTGCTTGCGCGAGGGATGGTGTCATGACGGACGTGAGTACGGGCCTGGACTCTTGACTCTGACCCATCTATCCTTAATTCTTGATTATTGTGGTGACAGAGCTTGAGCAAGCGTAACTAGTAACGTGTCGTTAGATTTAATCGACCGCCACGATGTGTTACTTTCAGATGCCATCTCAGCTGTGCTACTCTTTTGCGCAAAATAAATAATTGAGTGGGAATTTGTTTAATTGCTCCTTCCCATGAATTAGATATTGTGCGGTGTATGTGTATCAATCTGTCTTCCCAAGCAAGGTTCTGTCGTTCTGCCTTGCCCCAAGCAAAGGTAGCATTACTTTTCTTCTCTAGAGTTCCTGAAGACTAGAAATAGATAAATCTGACTTTTGAAGAAATTTCTTCTGTTGTATTGATTAGAATATTCCACAATCTCTACTCTCCGATTCAACGGGGGAGCGCTTGTTAAGTCTGAACGTGACGATCAGGTGTTTGATAAAATGCCGCAATGACGTCGTTAATGACGTCCTTAATCCTTGTTTGTATTCTCTTCAAAGATATAGAGACCGAAACAAAAAAATTTAATTGATGTCAAAAGGATGTGGTTCGGAAGAGAGTATATATAAATCCAAAGGTAAGTTTGTGACAGTCTGTCACTTCATAACGGATCTAATTAAATATTTAACAGTCTATTATTTAATATACATTTATGTCACATATAAGTCTATATATATTGTAATTAATTGATATTAATTCCAGCAATATATTGATAAAAAAAAGTCAGTTGCTATATTTCTTTTATTGTTGTTATTATTATATCATGATTATTTCAAGTCCATTTTTGTGAAAATATAAACCAATTGTATCCATTGATGGGTTGCAATTAATACAAATAAACACAAAATTATCACTCAGAAAACTGGTGCTCGTTTTTATAATAACTTGACATAATTGCACCAATTATATTGCTTCATTCTTTTTTTAATGAAAGAGGTAGTTGTAAAGATTTGGGGGAAACTTGGACATTATCTGGCCATCTATATATCAAAATATATGTTGCTTTCATTCTGGAAATTCTGCATAGATTCGTAATGAAGCTTTTTTCACCTCTTTTGATTTTTGAACCTATTTGCTTCAGTGAGTCGATGAGATTATAACATAAAAGCATAAAAGCTGAAGTTGCATGAAGGTGCCCATAACACTAGATCCATTGACGCCTCCTCTCTTGAAGGGAAATCAATTTCTGCTCAGGTACTACCAGTTGTAGCTCTAATTGTTGTCATTATTTTTTTCTTGTTTATTCATTTTGAATATATAAGATGATGAAAGGGTTAAGAAACTGTTATGTTACGAAATTTTTACAATTAATTTTTAATGATTTAAAAGTAAGAATCGAAAATCATGCTAATAAAATAACAATTTAAACCTTAATTAATGTCTCTCTAAATAATTAAGTCAAGTGTGAATCGAAACTGCGTTCAAATTTTGAGATTTTGAGACAGTATAGGCTGAGTGCGGATGAGTTGACCCGCACTGCGGGTGGGTGTGTCTGCACTCATGCAATCCTGTATTGGTCTGAATTTTCCTAAGTGTTGAGTGCAGATGGGTTGACCCGCACTGCGGATGGGTGCATCCGCACTCATGAATTTATGTGTTGAACTGGATTTTCTGAAATCAGCTAAGTACTGAGTGCGGATGAGGTTGACCCGCACTGCGGATGGAATGCATCTACACTACGCTCGGATTTTTCTGAAATTCTATCGAAAATTTTATAAGTACCGAGTGCGGGTGAAGTGACCCGCACTGCGGATGAGTGCGTCCGCACTCATGAATTTTTCTATGTAAATTGCATTTTTTCAAAAACTGTTAAGTCCTAAGTGCGGGTGATCAGACCCGCACTGCGGATGAAGCCATCCGCACTGAATGATTCTGAGGGGTTATTTGCAAAATTCGTTTGCTCTCTCTCTCTCTCACTTCATTCATTCCTCATTTTCAAGTGAATTTCTGTCAAGAGAGAAGAAAAAGAAAGATAGAGTTTATGTTCCCTCTCAAACCCCAATTGTTGCGAGAAATCGAAGTTGGAACCAAGCAAGTGACCGTAGATCTCTCCTAACTCTCATATTCGGTATTCCTTTCTCTTCCCATTTCTCTCTAAAATCTCGAATTTCTCGATTTCTTTGGTTTTCGTTTTAAACTCGAGATTTGTGTTCAAATTGTTCGAGGACTAGTTTCTCTACACTCCTTGCTTATTTATTTGTCAATCTCTTCCCAATTTCTTTCTGATTTATGGATTTTGATTTCTAGGGTTTCGTGCCAAAACTGAAATTTGGCAAAATCGTGAATTGATTTGTTTAACCCAACCAATTAGACTTGTAATCGGTAGGGTTGTCTCTTGATCTTGAATTGCTAGAACGTTTAACGACTAATTTGAGGTTTTGACCAAATTAGGGTTAACCACTTGGTGAATTGAATTGTTACGAAAACCGAAACTGTGATCTAGTAAATGAAGTGTTACTAAAGTGAAATGTTATATGGCTAGAGGGCCTAGATGCAAATGTGCACCGTTATAGAGATGATTAATAAGAAAGAAGGAACCAAAAATAATCGATACCAAAACATAAGAATTGATTTAGGACTGTATAAACCATTAGTAAACTAAAGCAAACGTATGGACCACTGAACCCGAATTAAACCAAGTATACGTATAATATAGGTGTAGGCTCGGTCGAGCAAGACTTAGTAAGGAAATTTGAGACGCCCGATCCGTAACTAAGCGGTACGCTCGTTGTATTCAAGTGCGGGATTCTTGGACTTGTTTGATACTTTATTTTCAGGAATTAAACTGTATATTCGTTTGTCATGTTGAATATCATTGATTGCATAATTGAATTGTGTAAAGCATTTGCATAGCCCAATCAAATTAAACTCGAATTGATGTGACTTGAATGATTTGCATGCTGGTATGGTTGTAGGTTGTGTCGATCTATTATGATCTGATTTGATTGAAAGTCACGATGATTTGATATGTATGTGAATGGATTTACGAAGTTAAGCACTTGGATCCAATGAATTTGCAAAGTCAGGCTGCATGCTGACTTTTATTCCCAGGATCCTAAATGGCCTTAAGTGAACAACCCTCAATGTTTCCCAGTACCGGTTGGGACGAGGGAGGGTGATTATGTTATGATGTGTGAATTGGAATCGTGGGTGACTAGTGTGTAACATCTGTGGCTCGGTGGCATTCTCCTACATGTTAATGCATTTGGAATGTTAATTGAATATTACGAATACTGGAAATGATTCTAAAGAGAATTTTCTTTATGTGACTTGAACCAGACCTTAATAAATGGTTAAGCCAAGTGATTACAGATGGGTGTCAGATAAAGGGTCCAGCTCGGTGGGCCATCTGTAGGTGTCAGTAACCCTATAGATGTGGGTTTGATAAAGGGTCTAGCTCGAAAGAACATCTGTAGTTGCTACAAGCCCTAATGAGTCGAGTTAAGCCAAATATATGTTGTGTTTGAAATTCATTTTGAAAATTACGTAAACTGTGATTCAGTTTGATTAATTGTTGTCAATCATTGGCATTCTGTTATTTATGTGAATATATCTCTATTTGAATTGTTATGGTTTAGATTTCATTTTTGAATATGGAGTTTGATTGTAAGTCCAATAATTCAAATATGACAAATTCGCACTAAGAATTGATTCTCACCCCCACCTTCAGATTATTTTTATAGGTACGGGTGCAATTGATTCCGGAGAGGCACACGAGTAGTAGGCCTTATAGTTTACCATTTACTTGACCTTAGTTATGTTTTGTTGTGTAGTTTTAGGGTATGCCTCGTGGTTGGTATCCGGATGAGATACTTTTGTTGTATTATATTCTGACCAGACTGTGTACTCTGATTATATATTAGAAACAATTGCTTGTTGTTTTGTTTGAATTGTTAATTACCTTGTAAGCATACATGGCATTGTATGCTTATAATGGGAGATTGTTACGACCTGTGGCCTCAGGGTGTGACAGAAACTGCATAACTAGTTCTAAAAAACTGAGCCAGAGATAAGGATGACATGTAAAATAAGGGGCCTCGTGTGTTGTTTTTTTGAAGGTTATTGACAATTTTTCGGCAACGATATATATTAAAAGAAAAATATTTACAATACACTCTAGCTACTTGAATTTAAGCTACTTAGTAAATAAAGCTGCAAGAAGTACACAATACTCTCCTGCCTGATCTAACAACCCTCCTGCACTCTTATAACTATATAAAGAGTTCCTAGTTGTGCAAATCGGTTGTGGATTCATCTATTAATATTCTCACTGTCTTGCTCGTCCCAGAGAAAGTCCTTATGTTCCTTTCTTTCCAAAGTGTCCAATATCCACCCGCCCAGGTCATGTCCCATCGCTGCCTAGTCCTTCCCTGTAATGAATTATGGCCGCGGAGCCATGCATCCTCTATGTTCTGCTCCGTGCGTGTTGGAACATTAATTTGGGCACATAACCCTTGCCAAAATCTCTTATCAAGCGGGCAGGACCACATGATGTGACTTGATGTCTCCACACTGGTACTACTGCACAGTTTGCACCCCGTGTTAACCTGGCAGCCGCGTATAATTAAGTTCTCCTGCGTGAGTATCCTATCTAGCAACATTAACCATATGAATACCCTGACCTTCATTGGTACCTTCAGCTTCCATAATTCCCGGTGGTGCGCTGATTGAATACCTGTGTTGTGGAGGGTCAAGTATGCCGATGCCACAGTGAACATGCCCGTGTTGCTATAGCGCCATACTCTTACCGGCTGACTTGCTTGCACCCTGAGCGAACTAGTGTAGAATGGTACCAGTTGTGCCAAGTCATTTAGGAAGAATGATTCTCATGCCCGCTGGGCGAGGGTGTTCTTGTCCATTATTCCATAAAGGAGTTTGAGCGTCTGAGATTATTGGTCTTCTAGATGAAGTTATAACCACCAAATCCACTTCAGTAACAGAGCTTCATTCTGGTGATCTAGATCCATAATGCTCATGCCCTCATTGGACTAGTGCACACGTTGTCTCCCAATTAGCCAAACAGTTGATACCCTTACATTCCTGGATTCCCCTCCATAAGAAGCTTCTCCTCATCTTGTTAATATGCTTTACCACTCCCTTAGGCATCCTTAAAGCCTGCATGAAATGGAGTGGTATTGCTAACAATACAGCCTTGACTAGTGTAATGTGACCCTCGTATGACAAAAGATTGGCTTTCCAACCCTCGATCCTACTTTTAACCACTTGAAGCATAGGTTTGAAATGCACCTTTCTTGGCTTCCTAATTGTGAGTGGCAAACCCAAGTATTTCAACGGTAATTGAGCTGGCTGGGATGCCAGAATTCCAGACACGAACTGGATCATGTTTGGGGAAAGTGCTATTAGGACAAATGCACTCTTGGATCTATTAATCTTGAGGCCCGATAACTCAGCATAAATCGACAGGATCCAGCTAATGACGCTTAATGAGGTTGGACGTGTCTCTGAGATAATCACCATGTCATCTGCAAATTGGATGGCCTGTGTCTTGAGGAAGACATGCGGTCCCATTCCTGGTTGAGCATTATGTAGGAACCTGTTTAAAGAATCAGCCATGAGTATGAAAAGCATAGGCGATAGTGGGTCACCTTGACGCAGGCCTCTCATGTGTTTTATTGGCCTTGTCTGCACCCCATTAACTCTGACTGTTGAGGTTGAAGATCGTAGAATAGTCATAATAGCCGAAAGCCACTTAGGCGGGAACCCTCTCTCAACGAGCAAGTTGGTCATGAAGCACCAGTCCACCGTATCAAAAGCTTTCTCGAAATCCACCTTGTAGAGGATCGCCGGTAGTTTCTGTTTGGAGCAAAAAGCCAACAGTTCTCTAGTGACAAGGAACGATTCCATCATGGAATGACCTTTTTCGAATGCTGTCTGGTTCTTGTCAACGAGCTCCTGGAGGTGCGGTTGTAGTCTGTTCACCATTAGCTTTGTTGCTATCTTCACCACCGTGTTGATCACGCTGATCGGTTTGTAATTGGTAATTTCGACCGGAGAGGATTTCTTGGGCAATAGCGCGATAGCGGCTTGGTTCAGGCATGAAATGTTTCCACCTGTTTCAAAAAGGAAGTTAATTAGTGAGACAGTATCTACCTTGATCATTAGCCATAATGCTCTGAAGAATTCAATCGATAGGCCGTCAGGCCCACTGGCTTTGTCCTTAGGCATGCAGTTAATGGTCTCCAGTATTTCATGCTCAGAGATTATGCTGTCCATATGAACCAAGGCCATATTCATACCCGACCCCACCTTGCCATGTAAGTTGAAAGGTCTGCTTCTCAGACCCCTTAGACCCATCATGTTCTTGAAGTATCTATGGATGTGGTTCTTAAGCTCCGAATCTGAAATGGGTGTTCCTTGTTCCGTTTTCAACCCTAAAATAGAGTTATTATTTTTCCTTCCGTTTGCCACCGCATGAAAATATTTTGTATTCTTATTTCCCAATTTCAGCCAATTCACCCCGGAACGCTGTTTCCATTCCAGCATTACAGAAGAGCTACGATAATTAATTCTGGAACTTTTGTAATGCAATTAATGTTCAATGATAACCCAGCTAATGTTTGTAACAAGTCCAAATCATTGACATCATGTTGATTTGGACAGTTGCAAAATCTCAAGTGCATGCTCTGGAGCTACCCATCATCCCCTCATAATCTTGATGCGCATCCATATAAATCATACAATTTAAAAGTAAAATTTTGAATTATTGAAAATAAAAAAGCTACCCATCATCCCCTCATAATCTTGATGCTATGATTCATGCATTGCCAACCTTCGGAATTTAATTACAATTAATAGTTAGGCTACCATCAAGTGATCAGAGCAATTAATGCCTTCATATCTAGAAGCAGACCTCACTTATGACGCCTCATCATGAATCTAAAAAATAAAGTCAATTTTGAGTAAAGTAGACCGTTATCCAACCTAGACTATCAATTCTCTTACTCCGAGGATTTTTATTTCGAGCACTTCCGGAAAAGAACCAGAGTCTACTGTGTTTAAAATTGAATAGTAGACGAGTCTATCAGGCGAGCTGATGTTAGTGATGATGCATCCAAATGTTTGGCGAGGGTAAACAATAAATAAAAGTTGCTTGGAAAATTCAAGGAAAAGAATAAGATTCATGACGTGGTTCAATCAAACAATGGAAGTGGGGGACGAGCTCGGAACGATTTTGTTCCACACAATGGTTAGCAATTAGCAAGGTTCTTTTCACTAATACTATTTTAATCTAAATTGAGCTTTAAAAACTCTGTAGCCATATTTTAAAATATAAATAGGATGACAAAAAAATTGTTCATTACTACCAATTTTTGTTGACAACTACAAACCAGAAAAAGAGAGAGAGAGAGAGAGAGAGAGGGTTATATTTTTGTTGTGTGTATTATGGACTGAATTTTATTTTTCTTTATCAACTTTTGATCGAAAAATATTTTTAATTCCAAATGGAGGCTGAAAAAAAGGATCCAAATTTGCTCATTTTCTTTCATTTGAATCGTACAAAATCCATCACATGACTTCAATTACTTCTTTTTTTTGTATGAACCTATTATATTGAAAAGATTCAGATGTAATTGAAGCCGTGTGATGGATTTTGAACGATTCAGATGGAAAAAAGAAGAATGCTCCTTTTATTAAGAAAAGAACCAGATTTGGATCTTAAAAAAAAATGTATTTCTATCCCAAGTATGTTGCGAGAATTTATTTCTCCATCATGACATGTTTGAAAAATGTACTTTCATTCCTAACATTATTTTATCGTTTATAATTAATTGTCCTTGAATAATAGATATATTTCATTTATCTATTTCAAAATTTATCAAACCAATAAAAGTAGTTACATTTTTTTATCCTTCATAATTAATTGTCCATAAATAATAGATATATCTCATTTATCTATTTCAAAATTTATCAAACAAATAAAAACAGTTAGATGTAAAGAATGAACTCGAAATACAATAAATAATATAGTTTAAAGAGAAAGAGGGTATTTTGTTCTATGATTTATAAAAAAAGAACATTATGTAAAATTTCTCTTTTAACAATTATTAAAAAAAGTTTAAAATTACAACATTAATTCATGAACTATAAGATACGCACGTATATGGTGTGTGTCTATACAAACTACAAAGTAATGAAATTTAGTGTATATTTTACTCTGCATCGAATGATCTAAAATTGTAGCCCTCGAACCATAATTAAATAATATTTAAATTATTTTGAAATTAGATTTTTTGACTATTCTATATCTATATGTTAAATATATTTCTAAGTATACCTCACCTGTGACGTCTCTAAATTTAGTAATAGATGTCAATTTTGAGTAAATTAGACCGGTATCCAAACTAGACTATCAAGTCTCAGTCTACTGTTAAAATTAATGACTTAGTCCGTGGTTTTTTCTTATTGATAGAAAACATTCTCTTAGTCGGAAGATTTTTATTTTGAGCGCTCAATGTTCCAGACAAAAGCTGGAGCCAGCTGTGTGTCTAAAATTGAGGACTAGACTTTTACATATGAAGATTCAGAAAGTCTAACAGGCGAGCTGATGTTAGTGTAGAGTTTGGTAAATGCCTTCGGGGCTCAATCCGGACCGGTCCGTCCGTGTTTGTGTTCGGATTGGATCATGCCCGTGCGTCCGTGCCCGTTTATCCGTGATAGTTTTTTTTTTTTTACTTTTGATTTAAAATTCAAATTTTAAACCAAAATTCCCCCCATTCCCTACCCGAACCCCTACTTGGACCCCTACCCATTTTTTTTTTAAATACTGTTTTTAAATACTTCTTTTTTATTTCTGTTTTAAAAATTATGTTTTTTTTTATTTCTGTTTTAAAAATTCTGTTTTTTTATTTCTGTTTTTTAAATTCTGTTTTTTTTTTAATTTTTTTATTTCTGTTTTTTAAGTTATGTTTTTTAAAGAGATATTATATTTCTCTTCTTTTTCCTATATTGTACAACCTTTTCTCAACTGAATATGTTGTGTATTATTCTTAATTACTCTGCTAATGTGAACTAACCTAACAGTAGATACTTCCCTTAAAAAAATTATGGTTGGGGGATTCCTTGACAACATATTAATTTGACAATGTTCACAATTATAGAATATTAATTATAGTTTTCAAATCTGGCAAACACAATATAATATGTACTTAATACATATCACATATATGAAAAATAATTAAATTTAAAATAAGTTTTACAGCTCATCAAATAAATATAAAATTAACAATGATTCATATATATATATATATATAGATGGGCTATGGTGCATTGCAATGCATAGGCCATAGTGCGTATTGGACCATAAATCACCGATTTAAAGTCCAAATGACCAATCCAAACCGTTCATCTTGTTCTCCATATTAATATGTGCTCGGAGACCAAATTTTACATTTTTTTAAATTTTTTTACTATTTATTAAGCCACAATCGCTGATCCAACGGTGATTGTTTGGAACAGTAAAATCAGAAGTCACCGTTGGATCAGCGATTTTCAAAGTGGCTTAATAAATAGTAAAAAAATTCCAAAAAATGTAAAATTTGGTATCCAAGCACATATTAATATGGAGAACAAGATGAATGGTTTGAATCGGTCATTTGGATTTTGAATCGGTAATTTATGGTACAATGCACGCCATGGCCTATGCATTGCAATGCATCATAACCCATCTCTCTCTATATATATGACGATTTATTGAGGTGATTTCAAATGATAATGAAATAGTATATAAATTGATACACTAGTAATCTATAATGAAAATAGCATGTTAATTTATTCTATTTTTTTTTTGTTATCTGATTTAAGATAGTGTTGTTAAGAATATTGTCAAGATAAACCGTTGTTAGTGGATATCCACCTTTAATTTTTTTTTAATTTGATATTATTTATAAGAGATAGGCTACGGTGAGTTGCGAAGTAAAACGCGTTTCTACTTCACGCCGTATTTTCATTTTGAAAGTCCAAACGACCGATCCGAACCGTTAAATCTTTAATCCATATTGAAATGTGCTTGGAAACTAAATTTTACATTTTTTGAAATTTTTTTACTATTTATTAAGCATTTTTGAAAATTGCTGTTTTGCTGTAAACAGTAAAAAACAGTAAAATTTTCTGGACCATCAGATCAGCGACTTTCAAAATTGCTTAATAAATAGTAAAAAAATTTCAAAAAATGTAAAATTTGGTCTCCAAGCACATTTCAATATGGAGAATAAGATGAACGGTTCAGATCAACGTTTTGAACTTTAAAATCGTAAAATATGAGCGTGAAGTAAAATAGTAGCTTTACTTCGCAACTCACCGTAACCCACCTCTTATTTATAATAAGTTGGAATTGTGGTCTTTGTTGTAATTGAAAGATATGCAAAGTCTTTGTCAAATAATTCAAAAATTGAATACCTTTGAAAAATTAATGCTTGAAGGAAGTTCTTTCTGAAGAAAAATTAATGCTCTGTGGATTAGGCTCTACTTGGCTTGTATGTATGATACTTATTTGAGAGATTTAAACAGATCAAGACTGCTTATTTAAATAAAACAACATCCAATCTCATATTCTATTATTAAGGAATAATGATGGATATATAATTGTTAGTGTGCTATTTATTAATATTATTTGAAGCTACATATAAAATGTGAGTTAGTGTGCTATTTATATTAGTTGAATCTACAGATAAAATGTTAGAAGATCCGTATTGTGTTATTTAAATTAATCAACACAAAAGTGAGCAAATGATATTCAAATTGCTTAATTTATTAATAAAGACCATAATCAAGTTTGCATGTTTGTCAAATTAAATTAATTATATTTGTTAAACAAATATAATTACTATGTCAAACAAATTTTAATTGGTATGAATTTGGATTTACAATTTATTGGTTTTCAAAGAAAAGAAAAACAGAAAAAAAAACAGGAAAAAAAACAAAAAAAAAACCGGACTGCCCAGCCCCCCTACTCGGACCGTCCTGCCCCTGAACTCATGGCGGGCTCGGTTATTAAACGGACAGGGCAGGATTTTTGAAAAAAAAACCAGTGATGCCCGACCCGTTGTACCCGTGTGCCCGTAACACCCGTTACTGTGGCTACCTGTGCCCGTGCCCGGGTTTTGCCCGGACCGCCCGGCCCATTTGCCAAACACTATGTTAGTGTCTTAGTGATGATGTATCCAAAATTCCAAATGCTTTGGTGAGGGCAAACAGGAAAGGAAGAATTTTTTATATAAATCATAAATAAAAAATAAATAAATTTATGAAACCAACATAATGATTATTTTTTAACAAAAATCATAAAAATTGAAATATTGTTTTGATCTGATATTTTTTTAGAAACTGAAATGACAATTCGGTCCGAGATATTTTCATAATTTTTTAATGTATTTTTTCTCGAAACATGTGAAAATGATTCAAACCGAATTGCCATAAAAAAAAAAGAGAAAGAAAAATGAGACCGAAATGACAAGCAAACTAAACAAGATATGAAACGATCTTTAATCAAAGAAATCTCTTGTAATTTCTGTCAAAATCATATGTACAATTATGATATTAGTCTAATTAACTTCTCAACTAAGTCCCTAATTAAAACAATCCACTCTCAATGTTTAGTAGCGAAACTCTTGAATTAACCAGACTTCTGAGAATCCTGTCGCTTCCTCTCTCTACCATCTCAACGCATTCTTCTAATTCTTGAACTTTTACATGAATCAACATCTCTTTCTCTGCACTAGAAATCCTACTCTTGAAAGGACTGATTGTGCTCGACGAAAACGAAGCTGCTGCAGTAGAAGTAGCAGATGACACTGCGACCACTCTGTTAAGGAGAACCACAGTGGCTGCTGACGTGGCACAAATCGCCTCTATCAAAACCCCGACAATCTCACCCGCTGAATCATCAGAGGGAAGCCACAAATGCGAGGATTTAGTAGAGGTGCGCAAAGTACTGGCGAGGTGGCTGAGTTCCTTCTCAATTTTCTTCTGAGATTTTACAGAGGAAGCGAGCAATGCAGAGTCGTGCCTTCTGAGGGCCGATTGAACTTCATAATGGTGCTGTTTTAGTGTGACTATCTCAGATTGCAACGACCCGTACGAATCAACTAGGTACAAAAATTTTTCGAGGAGGCATTCAGTGGAGGCGGCAGTTCTTCGGAGCACTGTTTTTGTCTCTGAGAGGTTGAGGAACTCATTCACGGCTAAAAGTAAGAGCTCGATTTGCGATAGACCGGCCTCGATCCAGACAAGGGAAGGATTTACACTGGCAGCCCATGATCCAACGGCCCTGATCTGCTCCTCGAGATTCGCTATCAGAGGATGTGATCCGCAAGGGAGACTTGGCGACCGTACATGGTACGCCGTGCGCCCCTTTGGCCGCTGGCTCATAGGAAATGTGATCGAACGGTTGAACCCAGGTATCATCTTCTCTGTTTGTTTCTTCTTCTTTTACTTTTCCTTTATATCTGATCTTTCACTTTGTATATGATTGTGTAATGTGAGCTTGGATGCGTGGCGAAGTAGGGATTTATAGAGGCGGGCAATTGATAAATAAAAGGCTGGAAAGTGACGTGGGGTTTGCTTGCGCGAGGGTGGGAATCCGTGTCACTATCTGAGGTGCAATTGAGAAAAATGGACGGAGGGGTAGTTGGCGCGAGTAGAGGCCTACACTCTTGACTCTTGAGTCTTGACCCAATCTATCCTTGATTATTGGGGAAAGAGAGAGTCAGAGATTCATAGCGAGCGTAACTAGTGACGTGTCGTTAGATTTGTTGGCCCGCCGCGAGGTGTTGTTACCTTCATAAAACCACCACGTATGCCATCTCAACTGTACTACTTTATGGCGCAAAATAAATAATTGAGAGTGGGGATTAGTTTAATTGCTCCATCCCGTAAATTAGGATACGGTGCGGTCATCTGCCTTCCCAAGCAAGGTTCTACACTGTCTTCCAAAGCAAGGTAGCATTACTTCTCATCTAGAAGACTAGAATTAGATAAATCTGACTTCTTAAGAAATTACTCCTGTTGTGTTGATTAGAATATTCCACAATCTTCTCTCCGCCTAATTGGGGAGCGCACCTGTTAAGTCTCCACGTGAAGGTGAGGTGTTTGATAAAATGCCGCAATGCCATCGTTAAGTATCTAGATTGTATGATACTTTTCAGGTGCTGATCCATCAGTTAATTTTTTTGTGTTTACTAATGCATTCACAACTGCACATAATAGAGTGAATTTGACCAATTCAGTTGCTAAACTTCTTTTATTGTTATTATTTCAAGTCCATTTCAGTGAAAATATAAAGCAATTGTATAAATTGACAGGTCCCAATAGAAAAGACCAAAAAATTATCAGTCAGAAAGGTACATGTTTTTATAGTTGCTGGACATACATCAATAATATTGCTCTTTTTTTTCTTTTTGCTCTTGCCTTTTTAATATATATATTTTTTTATGTAAGAGGTATTAGTAAAGATTGGAAGGAGACTTGGGGCATAATCTAGCCATCTATATATCAAACATGTTGTTTTCATTCTGAAAATTCCGCATAGAATTTTTAATGTACTCTAAACCTTCCAATTTCGCAATTTCAAAAGCTTTTCCTTCAGTGAGTCGATGAAATCATAAAATAAAAGCATAAAATCTGAAGTTCATGAAGAAAAGCTATCTGAGGCTAGTGGAAGAGAAATGCTTGTGCCCATACCTCTAAATCCATTGAAGGGATGTCAATTTCAGCTCTAAAGCTATCTGAAGGGATGCCCATAACTCTAAAGCTATGTGAGGTTAATACAGTTACTACTGTTAGTTAGATGATCACAATTAGTTAGGCGGTTAGTAGCTAAGTGTAATTAATGAAACTGTTATACGACTGTTAGATATAGTTAGACAGTTGGAACTGTTAGATAAAGGATTAGAGATGCAGCCTATATAAACAGTAGAGTTGTAATCATTCAGGGATCAATGAAATAACATTCTTGATAAACAATCTATCTTATCTCTCTCTCTCTGATTACTTCCTTTATGGTATCAGAGCACCTCCATCTTCCCTCTCTTCTCAATTGATCTTAGTAAGACACAATGTCTACTAATGAATCATCTGTATCTACTGTTACTTCGAGCACTGATCCAGTTGTTCATATCACAGTTCCAGTATCTACCAAACTAGATCGGAACAACTTTCTTACCTGGAAATCTCAGATCGAGCCGGTTGTTGACGGTTTCGACTTGACACATCATCTCTTAGGAGAATTCACAGGACACCGCCGAATTGAGGTCGGTACCGTATCTACAGAGAATCCGGTATATCATAGATGGCGCAAGCAAGATCGGCTTCTTCTAGGGTGGCTTCGATCCACCATTTCTGGACCAATCTTGGCTCAATACGTGGCATGTCAGACCTCGGCTGCACTCTGGAGCTCTCTGCAGCAGACCTATTCAGCCATCTCCGCCGCTCGGGTCATGGAACTTCGCCGTAAATTGCAATCTGCTACAAGAGGAGGGCAGTCTTGCAATGAGTTTTTCGAGACGATGCGAGGTTATGCTGATCAATTGGCAGCTGCCGGCGATCCAATTTCTGACACCGAGCTGATTCGGTTGATTCTCTCTGGATTGGGAGCGGAGTTCAACTCCTTTGTAGTTGCTATTACTACACGTGACCGGCCGGTAACGATTGACTCTCTCCGTAGCTTTCTGTTTGCTCACGAATCTCTTCTCAATTCTCAAACAGGTGCTATCTCTTCTTCTCTCCCTTCTTCTCAAAACCCGGCAGCCTTTGTTGCTTACTCTAAGCCTAAAACGGGTCAGTCCAAGAATGGTTACCAACACAAATCGGGTCCACGCCCGTATTACCAAAACCAGCCATCTTACCCGAATTCCAATTACAGATCCAATTATAGGCCCAATTATCAAAACCCTCCACTCTTGGCTACACCTCCTCACAGGCCTGATGGGGTTCAGCCCAATTCTGGTCAGATTCGGGCCTATAATCCAGACAGGGCTGAAATCTGTCAATTGTGCTCCAAAAGAGGCCACATAGCTCGTAATTGCTGGTATATAGCAGATTTTGTTCCCAAAACCCAGCAACCTGCCTTTCAGTCTCACCTTGTACACACCACACAACCTCAGGTACAAGCCCTTGCGGCTCAACATTCCTCTCCTCATCCGGGTCCCGAGTGGTATCTCGACTCGGGTGCAACCCACCATGTGACTAATAACCTCAATTCTCTTTCCTCTTACATGCCGTATGACGGCTTTGATGCACTACATATCGGTAATGGATCGGGTATGGTGATTAGTAACATTGGTTCTACTCAATTACAATTTCCTTCTTACACGCTTTTGCTTAAAGAAGTGTTACATGTTCCTTGCTTCACAAAAAATTTATTGAGCCTTTCTAAGCTTTTGCGTGATAATGACATTTTGATTGAGTTTTGCTCTTCTTTTTGTCTAATAAAGGAGCGCCTCACCATGAGACTTCTTCTTCAGGCTCGGCTTCTTAATGGGCTCTACATCTTACCACTTTTCTCTACTCTTTCTCCTCAAGTGCATCTTGGTGAAAGGGTCTCGATGGAGAATTGGCATCAAAGGCTTGGTCATCCTTGCACCTCGACAACTTTAAAAATTGTGAAAAATCATAGTTTACCTTGTGTTTCCAATAATATGTCTTTATGCCACTCGTGTTGTAGGGCTAAAGCACATAAATTGCCTTTTTTACCCTCTTCCTCTTCTACTTCTCATCCTTTGGAACTTGTTCATTCGGATGTTTGGGGACCGACACCCGTTTTATCAAATAATGGATTTCGTTTCTATGTGATTTTTGTGGATGATTTTACCCGTTATACTTGGATCTATTTCTTGCATTCTAAAGATGAGGTGGTTAAAGTGTTTACTTTGTTTAAAACTCAAGTTGAAAACTTACTTTCTCATTCTATCAAGACGCTTCGTACGGATGGTGGAACTGAATACTTCAAAATCACCAACTTATATCCCGCGATTACTCATCAAAAAACATGCCCATATACTCCACAACAAAATGGGATTTCGGAACGCAAGCATCGTCATGTTGTGGAACTTGCTTTAGCAATAATGACCCACGCTTCTTTTCCTACCAAATATTGGGACGACATTTTTTCAAGTGTTGTGTACCTAATTAATCGCCTTCCTCCATCCGATCACTCTTCCTCTCCTTTTTTCCATTTATTTCAGAGATTACCCGATTACAAATTCTTGCGGGTTTTGGGTTGTTTATGCTTCCCATATACCCGACCATACAATGATCACAAGCTCCAAAACCGTTCCTTGCCTTGTGTATTTCTTGGATATTCTCTAGCTCAAAAAGGTTACAAGTGCCTTCATTTGGAGACTAATCGGGTTTATATTTCAAGGCATGTCATCTTTGATGAACTTACTTTTCCTTTTAGAAATTTGCAGGTTTCTGATGACTCTGTCTCCACTGATTCCTCTCTTTTCACTTGGCTACCTTTACTACACTCTCCTGCGCAGCCACTTTCATTCCAGGTGGCTCCAACCAGCTCTGGAGCAGATCCGGCACCTCCTCTGAGGCATTTTTCCTCCAACTGTGCGGATCCTTCGGGCATTGTAGCGGATCCAGGCTCTATCCCACCTTCCATTCCCTCCAACCATTCGGGTCCTTCCTCTCCTGCATCGGATCTGGTTGTTGCCTCCCACCCTCCTGCGCATACTTCTCTGATTGCACCGGATCCTCAGTCTATTCAAACTGAACTTGGCGCCACTTCTCAGCCTTCTCTGTTAACTACCCCTGTAGTTGTCTCCCATGACCTAAATTCTTCAGTGCATCACATGACAACCAGAAACCGTGATCATACTCGCAAAAAGAAGATTTTTCCAGACCATGTGGCATTTCTTTCTCAAACCTATCTTGATACCGAGCCGGCCACTTATAATCAAGCCAAAGATCACTCTCATTGGGTTCAAGCCATGACCACGGAATACAATGCTCTTCTCACTAATCACACTTGGGAACTTGTTCCTCCTTCTCCTAATCAGCATGTTATTGGGTGCAAATGGGTTTTCAAAATCAAGCGTCATGCTAACGGGTCAATTGAACGATACAAGGCCCGTTTGGTAGCAAAAGGTTTTCATCAAGAGGAAGGTGTTGACTTTTTCGAGACTTTTAGTCCAGTGGTCCGTCCTACCACCATTCGCATAGTATTGACTATTGCCGTCTCTCATGGTTGGCCGCTTCGGCAATTGGACGTTCAAAATGCGTTTTTACATGGTGACCTTCATGAAACCGTGTTCATGCAACAACCACCCGGTTTCGTGGATTCGTCCCATCCTCATCATGTGTGCCGATTATCTAAAGCTCTCTATGGCCTCAAACAATCTCCACGAGCATGGTTTCACACATTGAGATCATCTCTTCTTGCTCACGGTTTTATTGCATCCCATTATGACCCGTCTCTTTTCATCCACTCCTCTCCTGATTCCTTGATTTTTGTACTTGTTTATGTCGATGACATCATCGTCACGGGTAGCAATTCCACTCAAGTTTCCTCTCTCATATCGGCCCTTCAACAAAAATTTGCCCTTAAAGATCTTGGTCCACTTCATTTTTTTCTTGGGATTGAGGTCACTACAAACCAACACGGTCTTTCTCTTTCTCAAAACCGCTATATCAAAGACTTGTTAGTCCGGTCTAAAATGGATCAAGCTAAAACTTGTCCTTCACCCATGGTTCCTAATACAAATCTTTCTCTTCATGATGGTGACCCATGTGAGGACCTGCACTTATATCGTTCGATTGTTGGTGCCTTACAATATGCAACAATTACACGACCCGATATTGCTTATGCGGTGAATAAAGTCTCCCAATTCATGCATGCACCGACAACCACGCATTGGGCAGCAGTTAAGAGAATTTTGCGTTACTTAAATGGGTCTCTCACTCATGGATTGGTACTCAAACCGGCTTCCTCCTATACTCTTCATGCATACTCCGATGCGGATTGGGCAGGGTCGCCCGATGATCGTAAATCTACCTCGGGTTATTGTGTCTATCTTGGACCCAACCTCATCTCTTGGGGTTCAAAAAAGCAACCTACCGTGGCTCGTTCTAGCACGGAAGCGGAATATCGAAGTTTAGCCGTTACAAGTGCCGAGATAGCTTGGATACAATTTCTTCTTGCCGAATTAAAAGTCTCCTTAGTCTCTCCTCCTACACTTTGGTGTGACAATCTCGGGGCTTCGTTTCTTGCTTCTAATCCCATGTTCCATGCAAGGACTAAACACGTAGAGATAGACTTTCACTTTGTGAGAGAACGTGTGGTCAACAAAACACTTCAAATCCAGTTCCTTTCTACTCGAGATCAGATAGCTGACATATTAACTAAACCGCTAGCTGCTCCACGTTTCCTTCATCTCAAGACCAAGCTGACCGTAATCGACTTACCCTCAGCTTGTGGGGGGGCTAATACAGTTACTACTGTTAGTTAGATGATCACAATTAGTTAGGCGGTTAGTAGCTAAGTGTAATTAATGAAACTGTTATACGACTGTTAGATATAGTTAGACAGTTGGAATTGTTAGATAAAGGATTAGAGATGCAGCCTATATAAACAGTAGAGTTGTAATTATTCAGGGATCAATGAAATAACATTCTTGACAAACAATCTATCTTATCTCTCTCTCTCTGATTACTTCCTTTAGAGGTACTATCAGTTGTAGCTTGTAACTGTTGTCTTTATTTTTTCTTGTTTATTCATTTTGAATATATAAGATGATGCCTTGCCACCGACCATAAAAAAAAAAAAATATATATATATATATATATAAGATGACGAAAGGGTTAAAAATATGCACTAGTTCCCAACATTTGAGATAGAGATAAGGATGACCAGTAAAATAAGGTGCCTCGTGTTTCGTTGACACAACATTACAGAAGAGCTGCACATTTAATATTTGTAGTTGTTAAATATAACACTAATTAAGCTCATGCACCTACCATTGTGCTGTAGTCTTGCAAACTGTCTTAGTTAAAACCACGTATGGGGTTGTCTGCAATTTGTATAAACAAACTTATTTTCCATTGCACTGGTCTTGTTGTAAAACCACGTGTGGGTGGCAGCCCATAGGGAGAATCTAAACTGAAAAATTTAACCATGGTATTGTTAAACAACAAAGTGGATAATAGATGACATGATGAGAACATTTAAAAATAGTTCTAGGTTGATTGTTTAAGTGTTAGTTATGGTACAATGTCAACAAAGCAGGGGAAACATGAATATTTGCTGTCTGGCCTAGTCCTCTTTTGTCTGTAATCTTATTTAGAAAACTGCGTTGATCTCTGTTATTCAATGAAAGATAATTACATATAACTATATATACAACAGAATGACATGAATAAATTCAAGAAAAAAGGAAGTGCTTTATTCAAGTTTCAAATTACATTTATCTTTGTAACATTTATTGGTCAACCAATGAATTTAATTTTGCTAAATAATTTACACAGGAGTATTATAACAACTAATGCAGCTTCACTTTTTTCAAATGATACATTAATCAAGAATTTTGAAGCCACATTATGAAGTAAGCTAAATTAATTTCAAATTTTCTAATGGAAAACTTCTGGTTCTTTTTCCTAAAGAATTAGAAGCCATGATGCTTATAAGGGAAACACTTGATTTTACTTAAAATCTATCACTAAATTTTTTGACATGTGCAACAATAATAGACTCATCCAAGTATTGTATCCTATCTACAGGAAGTGTAGGGCCCACTTCCTGTCAGTTTTTATTTTACGGGCAATTTGTGATGTTGTTTGGGCTTCTGAGGCAATCATCATGGTTTAAACTGTTTGATGAGCAGTCTGACTAATTAAGCCTCAGAGTTTTAAATGTAATTTGTGGCCGCTTATTACCAGTTTTATCCCGGTACTGTTTTCACTTTCGGTAGGTTTACCTCTAGATTCTGTTTCTATGTTGTTTTTCATTTTGAGATGTACAATTACGGTGGGTTAAAAAGTTTCTATTGTCAGAGATTGTGCTTTGGGCATATGATGATGTGCCAATAGAAGTGAAGTACAACAAACCTGCATCTACACCATTCTAATACCTTATCCTAATGTGTATAATAATTAAAAAAAATCAATAATAGCTTTATTCTTTGAGATAGACATGGAGAAGGCGTTGAATTAAAGTAGGTTGCCTTGTTTATCCAACCCAACACTAATAAAGCAATTTAGGTCGACTTTTGAGATCTAAGCCTATTTTTCTATTCCTTGTGAGATTCTGAATGTCTCCTCCTTATCATCTTCTGCATAGTAAAATCAGCAACAATGATTGGTGCGTGGTGAAGGGAAATAATGAAAATTAGCATAAGAAGAATTGGTCATTAGTATAGGATGGAGAAATTGTTTCTTATTATGCCAATTATTTGCAGGAAAATGGTGGTTGAGTGATGCTCTGTTTCACCGTAAACACGTTTGTACCAACCAGTCTGCATTCCATTCTGATTTGAAATAATGACATGCAGCAAATGAAAATTGATACTCATTATTTCTTTTGCAAAATGCACTTAGTACAGATTCTGGGAATTGTCCAAGAACTTGCAATTAACCATTACCATGCTATAATTAAAAAAAAAAAAGATGATTCACAGGAAACTCCCACTTGTCAATTATCAATAATAATAACGTATTAACAGTTATTTAATATATAAAATACATAATGGTTATCATAATAATTATCTCGGATAAAATGTTTCACCGAAAGTATGTGCACAACCATCATGTTATATCTTTTACGTAAAGACAGATCAAAGATAGTTTTATTTGTTTTTATGTTAACTTGCATAGAGCCTAATTATCCCAATAATAGAGTCCAGTTGTCGGAATCTTCTGATGTCCCTTGTCAGATCAAACGGTCCTGACCCCTTGTCCGCGGAGTAATGTGATCATTTTATAATTACCTTAATAATTCTATCCTCCTTGCCGAAAGCAATTTTTGCCTAATTAAATGAGCTTTTCCATAATAGGCCCAATAATAATTATCATTTCTTTTCGGTGAAGAATGAGCTAGATGGTACACCTCCTTGCTACAACAAACTAAGATCCAAAAATGTATCATATAGAGGAAGCAAATTGAGGTTGGTTAAACAATACTTTTATTAGATCTTGATTAAAGCTAAAACTAACAAATAATCATCAAAATGTAAACACCTTAATTCAAATTTAGTCCAAAATTTTCATCTCTTCTATATTCAATTTGTATTTTACAATCAATAAGCACCGATATTTAGGAATGAAACTCTTAAATTGATCAGACTCCTAAACACACGCTCGCTAAAGCACTCTGCATATCTAGTACATACATCTAAATCTTCGATTCTCTGGAAAGTTACAATATTCTCTTCCACCACTGTACTCCTTTTCTTCAAAGAAGCACCTGTTACCAACTTTTTTAGTGACCTCATGGCACCAGGGCTCTTTTGCAACGAAGCAGCTGCCGACAGTTTTGCAACTCCAGTGAAAATTGCCATGGATGCGAAAGCAGTCGCACAAATTGCTTCCATTATGATGCCGGCTATCTCAATCTCTTTTGCATCAGAAAAAATTGCTTGATTCTGGCATTTACTGAGACCTCTTAGACCAGTGGCAAGTTGAGCGATCTCCTTCTCTACATCTCGTTGCGATCTAAGGGAGGATGCTATTCCAGCCTCATCCCGTCTGCGGATTGCGGATTGGACATTTGAGTGGCATTCTTTAAGAGTAAGGATATTTGATACAAAGGAGCCGTATGCATCGACAAGCTGTAACAGGTCATCAAGGAGTTGGTTAACAGAGTCGGCCTGGCGAAGGGTTTCTTGGGTTTGTGATAGCTGGAGGAAATCTTCCAAGGCTATTTGGAGCAGTTCGATTTGTGCTAAGCCGGCCTCGATCCAAGCAGATGACCCCTCTGGGTTTGCTGCCCAGGATCGAATGGCATGGATCTGTTCCTCAAGGTTAGAGATGAAGGGGTGGGACTGGCACGGAAGACTCACTGAGCGGATGTGATATGATGTTTTCTTTTGACTAGGGCCAAGAGGAAGTGAGGTTGATCGAATGAAACCAGGTGCCATTTTTCAGTCTGTATCTTTTTCTTTCTACTTGAAATCAAATTTGTTTGTTGTTATGGCTTCTGAATCTGAGATATGTTATAGGCTGGAGAGGGTGAGAGTATTTAAGGAGAAGAGAATAGGTTGTGATTTGAAATCATTGAATTGATTATGAGTTTCACACATGGGGAAGGTGAGTCGGTTGGGGGACCTGATCCGGGAATCTTGATTTGTGGGTAATATGGAAAACAACCAATGGCTTTCATTGTAAAATATATAATTTGATGTCTCCTCTCCATGTTGTAGTATGTGCTGTAGTAATGCAAATGATGTGTTTTAGTTTAGAACACGTGTGATGTTGTCTGTTATCTGTATAAACACAATTCTATTCCATTGTTCTGTTCTTGTGGTAAGCAATATATGAGAGATAATCAGTAGGAAGAATCTAAACGTAAAATACCATGGCATAGGAAAACTAAATGGTACATGACACGATTTGGACATTTGAACCATATAGTTTCTGGTAGATTGTTTCTAGGTGGCCACCGGATTAAAATGTTGACAAAGCAGGGTAATCATGAATTTTTTGCTGTCAGATTTATTTTGCGGTGTCTTCTTTTTTTCTGTAATCTTATTTATAGAAGTGTGTCTCTGAAATTCCAATAAAAATAATTTCATATATAAAACAGAAACAGAAACATTTGAATAATTCAAAAGAAGGGCGAGTATCGTGACTTGTTAGGATTAATTTCCTTATCTCGTTGAAAATCTTCTTTTCTGTTGTTATTTAAGGAACATTAATTGAAGCCACATTTTCAAGAAATGTACTATAAATTAAATCCAACATTGCCAATTTACAATTTCGGAGTATATTTCCCATAAAATATGAAACAGTTCTTTTCAATAAGGGGTATCTAAATAAATTATTTGGAAAAATGATGTGTAACAGTACAACTCTCATCTCACTACTATAACCTCTGGACAGGAAGTGTTCTTCTCTGGTGCCCAGTTCCAGTTAGTTTTTGTAAGCAGTAACACTCGTGAAGGCAATGATCATGATTTAGACTTCTCAATGAGGATTCTGACTGCTTAGGCCTCTTGTGCTTCATAATATGCATGCTACACTGCTTAATCCTGGTACCATCTTCACTTTCAGATAGGGTTGTTTGCATCTTGACGTTCTACCCCCTTTTTTTTTTCCTGCTTTTTGAGATATAATATTAAATTTATTATGAAGTTGTGCACGAGGAAGAGCAAAGGGAACCTGATTTACCAATCATAATATGTCAGAGACAGGGCATATGATGATATGTCAATAAATACAAAGCACAAGAACCCTGCATGTATGGCCTTTTCACATGATCTTCTAATCTTGCACAATAAACCAAAAAACTTTATAAATCAATTGGAACTCTATGCTATGGCATCGGCATGGAGAAGGCATTGAATTGATATAAGTAGCCTTGCTCTTCCAAACCCAACATTTTAATAAAGTAATTGGATAGACATGAGTTCTGAGTCAATTTTTCTATTAAATCTGAGATGTTAGTCCTATCTTCTACGGGCATCAACATTGATTGGTTCATCAGTACTTTCTGTATGTAAATGCTGATATATAAATGGAAAACCTGTGGGTTCTTTGCCAAAAAAATAAAAAGAAAGTTTAAAGGAAAGCACATGCACAATTATCATTATATATATTTCAAGAAGACAGACAAATTATTTTCAAATCATGCGTAGAGCAAGAAATTTTGTTAATATAGTCCAGTTGTCTTGTCGAGAATCTTCTGATGCGCGTTGGAGTGATGTGATCATGCAATAATTACCCTTATTTTTTCACCTGTTGTGCAATTTTTGGATGGTTAGAAGTGAATTACTGGTAGGTCACAAAATAATGATCATTTTTTTTTTTCTGTCAAGGAGGAGGTAAGTAGTAGACTTAGCTAAAACAAAGATCCAAAATTTTGTATTAATATAAGTTTATTCAGTTCGTTTGAATTATTGATTGAGGCTCTATATGCGAGCAGTGATGAAACCAATTGATGCCTAGATATATTTAACATATAGATGCATCAAAAATCTAATTTAAAATAAATTAATATTATTTAATGATGGTTTGAGGGCTGTAATTTTACATTAGTAAAACTTCAAATAATTCGATGCAAAGAAAAATATAGAAACCATATGCATGTCTTACAGTTCATGATTAAATGTTGTATTTCTAAACATTTTTTTTTTAATAATTGCAATGGCTTCCCTTTTAACCATATTATTGATTATATTTTTTATTCATTCTTTTACCTGTAACTGCTTTTATCGGTTTGACAAAAATTTAAAACCGATAAATATCTATTTTTCATGTACAATTACGAGGATAAAAAAAAATGTTAAGGATTAAGTACATTTCACAACCATAAAATTTAATTTTGTATAGAGTTCATTATTTTTAATTTTTTTTTTCCGATGAGCAAATTTATTTTGGATGCATCATCACTAACATCAGCTCGCCTGATAGACTCATGTTTTGATTTTTCTGCATATCTTGATATGTAGATGTCTACTCTTCAACTTCAGATACAGCTATCACCTAAGGTAACATATATAATATTTCTGTTTAGATCCAGTCCGTTCAAATCTAACATGCACGAATATTAAAGGGATTCTGGCAGGCTCCGGTTCTTATCCGGAACCTTGAGTGCTCAAAATAAAAATCCTCGGGGTAAGAGAATGTTGTAGATCAATAAAAAAAAATTCAACACACCATAGACTCAGAAGTGAGGATAGGTAGTCTTCACATAAAAAAGAAAAAAAAAAAGAATTGATAGCCTAGCTTGGATAACGGTCTACTTTACTCAAAATTGACTTTTACTTGTAGCTTCATGAGGCGTCATAAGTGAGGTCTGCTTCTAGATATGAAGGCCTTCCTGTGGCCATTTGATGGTTGCCTATGCATTAATTGTAAATTATGAAGGTATAACTGAGGTCTGTTTCTAGATATAAAGGCTTTCTTCTGGACATTTATTGGTGGTTGCCTATGTATTAATTGTCAATTATGAAGGTTGGCAAATGCATGAATCAGAGCACCAAAGATTATGATGGGAAGATGGGCAGCTTTTTATTTACAATAATTCAAAAACTTATTTTTAAATAAAATTTATATTTATATGATTTTTGGGTGCACCTGTAGATTTTCTTTTTAATAAATTGTAACAGTGCCACATTTTTTTTTTAGTTTTTGTTTGTTCTCATAATCTAGTTCACAAAAAAATCTGAAAGTTAAAAAATCATATCAATAATACAGTTTCCTTAGGATTTTGTATCTCATACAATACTATTCTTTAATATCATATATTGTTTATATCTCATACAAGCATTGTGATCTTTTTAGATATTTCTAAATAAATCTTAGCAATTCTGCGATTCTTTCTAGTGCATCGTAAAATTACCACAGTCATATTATTTATTTACAAATAAATATTTGAGTTACCAAAAGTAAAAAAAGAAAAAAAATGGATGATGGAAGTATAGTTTCTTATTGTAAAGACACAAATTAAATTATATAAGAAGCCGAATTCAAACTAAGAGTTGGATTTAAATCTCTTGCATCGAGAGACTTCTTGAATTTTTTTTGTTTTTTTAATTATTGGCAGAGGCTGCCATTAATGTTTAATTTATTTTGTTTTGTTGTGCTTTTACATCAAGAGTTATGACTCGAGTATGGTACATCTGCGAGCCATGCACTATAAATGTATAATTATTGTTTCGAATATTAATTAAAGATACAAAGGCACGATGGGGCTAAATTATGACATTCAGAGCGACAAATTAATAGAGCTTAATTTGTAGGTTCAGCTCCTCTTTAATGATGGAAACAGTTTAGACGGTCCCAAAGGAACTCACATCCTCTCAGGTACCTGACTGAATCTGACTGAAACAGACGATTCAGATTTTTAAACTGACACGAATCTCAAAGTACAAATAATACTGCCCCTATGTCATTCCGAATAATCACCGGCTGAGAGTAAATCTGAACTGTCTGTTTCGATTAAGTTCAGTCAGATAACTGGGAGGATACAGATCCGTCCCAAAGACGGTTGATATTAAATTAGACCGTTTAGAGAAATTTGTCATTATTTTTTACATCAGAATATTTATATATTAGTACACTAAATGTAATTAATGATCAAATCACATCTCATTTCATATTGTGCTTAGCGAGTTGCATCTATAACGATCAATCATGGTTATTTGAACAAATGCATTTTTGTTTCATCGTCATTAAATTAATTGGAAATAATCTTGACAATCTTAATGTATATTATAAGTTTGAAGAGCAAAAGCCAGAATATAATCCACATACATGCATATGATACACATAAAATTGATAAAATTTTATGTAAATTTTGTCGTTCGTATCAAATAGCTAAAAGTTTATGATATATTAGACAAAATTATATGAAATTTGATACAAAATTAATTTGAAAGTCAAACATCATGTCTTTAATTTTTTGTTATATGTTGACTTGATTTAAGAAACATTATCAAGGTTTTCGATTTATTATGTTGTTCATAAATTTTAACACTAAAGAGGATATGTTAAGAATATGCTCTTCGAGAAGTTCAGCAGTTGTATTCATCAAAAGCAAATAGACGCTCGTTAGAAGCAATGAAAATTAAGCTTTTGCTTCAGATTTGCAAAACGCGGAAAAACGTATTATACGAAATATTTGCGAATAAAACACATATAAATATTTTTTACAAATTATTCAGAAAAAAGTGAAAAAAAAGATTTAGTTTTAAAAAAAAAATCCCTTTTTTTTGTTCTTTTTGGGGTTTTTTTTTGCTCTCTTGTTGGACCAAATCGTTTTCGAATTAGATCCGAATTATTTTCAAATCACAAACTTTTAACTGCGCTAAATCGAACCAAAATAATTTATTTATCAGTTTCTTAAATTGACGCCACAAACCCACAACATGGACCTTTGACATGGCTTAGGAACGTGTATCCTTTGCATTAACTCAAAAGGGGATCTTTTAAGTTAATGAATATCAACCGTCTGATTTTAAACGAAATCAATTTAACTCCTGTCTATAATATAAAGGCTCTTTAATATTAGTATAAATCTAATCCACATAAATATTAAAACATATTAGAAGATCGAGATGTATTAACTTAAAAAGTTCTCTTTTGAGTTAATGCAGAGCAAGGTTCTAAATAGCGTTTATCGCGTCATAGCGGGGAGCCTCGAAAAAAAGTTATAGCGAATAGCGACACTATAGCGAAAGCTATCCCAAATAGCGTTTTTAATTTTTATAAAAATTATATTATATATTTGTACTAAATATCAACATTATTTAGTCTCATAAAACAATAAATAATATCAAATTGATTAAAAAATTATAATATTCATATTGAACCAATACAAAGTTCAAATTGCGACTCAAAATATATATAGTAATACTAATATCATAAACTATCGATTTTTTTATATTTAAAATATCTTCAACATCATAACATAATTTATCATTTTTCTATTTAAATTTCAAAATAACTTAGAAATTGAAAAGAAAAAAAAATCACACTTCTAGTAAAATAAACAGATGATCCTTGAAGAAATTATTGTTAGTCCCTAAAATTTCCATAATTTAGCAATTATTTATTTGACTTATCATCAGTTAAAAAACAACTAAGAGCAAAATAAAAAAATTATTATAGCGGATTTGAATTTGATATAATGTAATACTCATCAAAATTAAACAATATATTCACCATTTATTTATTTTAAAGCTCATATAAATTGAAAAAAAAAGAAATCAAATGTTGCATAGCGCACGCTATTTGCGCTACACGCTATACGCTATAGCGGACCGCTATTACCGCTATAGCGTCTGTAGCGCAGATAGCGTGTTTTAATGCCATAGCATAGCGTTTGGTCTCCAAAAATGCTATAACGGAGCTATAACACCGCTATAGCACGCTATTTAGAACACTGATGCAGAGGATACAAATTCCATGCTGAGTGGAGCGAACGCAATCCCACCTACGATTTTGCAATAAGTCAAAAATTCAAAATTGTGGGATCTCGAAGCAATTACCAATTTTGCTGCAAGCTCCACTGAATAGTCCGGATGCTCTGAAGTAACTCAAAATTTGAGTTTAGATCCGCACCGTCAGATCAGAATCAGATTTCTTTCATATTCATGTCAAAACAGATCAGATGATGCTGAGATAATCTCAAATTTTGAGTTACTCTAGGTGATATGGATTTCACTTAACATACGAAATTGGATTTCCTAAAGGAACTCAAAGTATGAAATTGG
This sequence comes from Carex pumila, assembly GCA_033356055.1. Taxonomy (NCBI): domain Eukaryota; kingdom Viridiplantae; phylum Streptophyta; class Magnoliopsida; order Poales; family Cyperaceae; genus Carex; species Carex pumila. Next base: position 34,211 of record JARJHM010000834.1, read on the forward strand.
ATCTGGACCGTCCAACCAAAATTTGTACAAACATTAAAAGATACCATAAATTCTACCTCAAAGATTAATCATAATTTTGATGAGATAGTCCCAATTCAAACTCAAATTTTAAGTTACTTTAGAACGGACCCTCAACATACCGAGGGCTAGGGGTCCTTCAATTTGTAGAAAGAGGCGAGCAATTTTTCTGATTTTTTTGTAAATCCAAAATGGGAGGCAAGCAATTAGGTACTAGTTCATGCACACCGACTGATATGGATGATTTGATATATGTTCATTCATTCGGATTGATGTTTATATTTGCGAGTCTTGTCAAATTATTTGAATTTGTTGGCATGTAGTTGTAAGGTACTGGATTTATCACGGGTGCTTATGATCGGCGTACATATAATCGGTTCCTACTAGAAGTTGGCTTGGGAGAAAAGAATAAACTATATGTTACTAATTTCCCTCCCTTTTTTTAAGTTTTACTTAATTTAACATAGAGGGTCAATTGTTTTAAGCGGCTTCAGTTTTTCTAAGCAGAAAAATAGTATTCGGATTATCTTAAAGAACCTAATTATATTTTTTAAAGCCAATTAAGTTCAAGAACTTTTTAAAGTTCGGTAGCAAACCGAAAATTTCTTGTTCTTAAGACTCAAGAAATCTCAAATCACGTGAAGCTAGGCTTACCGTAGGTGGGGGTTCTGGGTTCACATAAATTTAATATTACGTGATGGATCCTTGTAAAAGTAAAATCTGGAAAAGTGAACGATTGGTACGTGACATCCGTCAAGTTTTAACATAGTATTATAAGCTATTTCGATGTTTACTTAATAAATGCTAAAATTTATATTATTAAAGTAAAGGAATTTACATGCTTACAACTAATTGCTCTCCATTGGTCCAGCTCACTGGTTGGCAGGATAATCCTGCCGACTCGTGGTGGTGGGCAAGTTATCCATTTCTAGCTTTCTGGAGTGATGCATGGACTCTGCACGGTTACCCGTTACCCACATGCGCCATAATCATTGTTCATCGCAATAAATAAGAACAGCCGTCAGCCGAGATGGGGCTACGTGGTGAGTTTATAGAGCAAACACCACAACGGTGGCCCTTCGACTAGCCACCTGCCACCAGGTGTTGTCCACATCATTAGCTCCAGTCTGATTTTCAGATCAAGTCTCCGCACCCATTGGCCATTGCGCCCATACCCTTTAATTTGTGCATCAATCATTTGTCGCCAAACTTTTTTATAATTAAATTCCTACAAGCTATATAAAGCCGTCAACCCTTTCCCTTCTGCAAGGGGCCGATATCAGATTCCAGACTAAAACAAAGAAAATAGCAAGAAAGGAAAATTAAACAGAGAAGATGGCTCCAACATGGCACACGGGGAGGGTATCGGGTCATGTAAGGTCGGTGAGTCTCCCTTGTCAATCACATCCTTTGATCGCAAATCTCCAGGAACAGATCAGGACCGTCCAATCATGGACCGACAGTGCAGATGCTTCCCTTGCCTGGATCAAGGCCGGTCTATCACAGATTGAGCTCCTCATGGCAGCTGTGAATGACTTCCTCCACCTCTCGGAGACAAAAAAAGTGCTTCAACATGCCACCTCTTCGATGGAATGCCTCCTGGAATTATTTTTGTACCTGGTTGATTCGTACAGTTCCTTGCTATCTGACATAGTCACACTAATGCAACACCAATTTGAAGTTCAATCAGCACTCAGAAGGCACGACTCCTCATTACTCGCTTCGTCTCTAAAATCCCAGAGGAGAATAGAGAAGAATTTAAGCCACCTCATGGTTTCATTGCGCACTGCTGGTAAATGCCCGTCTTTGTTACTCGCACCCAACGTACCAGAGGCTGAGATTTTTGAAGTTTTAAAAGAGGCGATCGGTGCAACGTCAGCAGCGTCTGTGGTTCTCTTCAACCGAGTAGTCGCAATGTCTTCTGCTGCCTCCACCTCAGCTGCTTCTTCAGTTTTGTACACCATCAATCCTTTTAAGAAGAAGATTTCTAATGAGGAGATAGAGAAGTTGATTTATGTAAAATTTCAAGAATTAGAGGAATGTGTTAGGATTGTGGAGAGTGGAAGCGAGAGGGTGCTGAGAACTCTGGTAAACAACAGAGTTGCTCTGCTCAACATACAGAGCAACTCTTTTTAGGGGCTGAGAAAAAAAGTTGACTAAAATTCTGTATATACGGAAACAGGAAATACAACTTTTTGGATAAATATTACTTGCCAATGTGTTCTTGATTGCTTATTCTTTGCTAGCGAAAAACCAATTCTGGTCTCTTCTGTACCAAAATAAGATACATGATCATATTTGTTGAATGAAACACCCAACCTCCAGCTAATAATAATATTTAATAATATTTAAAATTTAATTGTCCAAATCAATATGGTGTCAGAGATTGGGACTCGTTATATATAGTGTACATTTTTTTAAAAAAAAGAGGCTATTCAGCCCATTCCATTGATTAGAATATAGATAATTACATCAAAATGCTGTATGTCTGGACTATGTTAACTATGACCATAACCAGCCAAGTTCTTAGAATTCATAGAAATCAACAAAACGCCACTAAGCAGAGCTTACAAGAACCAAAGTCTAATACTCGCAATACTCCAAAAGTATATTAACGTAGCTAATATTAGAACACTAAGTAATGGATTAAGGCTACTTATATCTAAATGACAAAATTGTGGGTTGTGCTTCATGATTCACTAGGACAACTTTGGTGCCTCCCTTCCAAAGCCATCAAGGGGCTGATAAGCAACTATCTCCATGGGCATGAATTGAGCTAAGGGTATGGCATCTTCTATTACGGGAAGCCACTCTCCAATTGCATCATTGATTTTTTTTCTTCATGTTACCTGTCCAATAACCACACAATGTTTTAATTAGCAAAATCAAAATTCTAGCGGTTTTAACATCACAATTGGTAAAACAAACTTCATTTCTATGTTTCCAAAGACTCCAACTTACTGCACTAAGTACAATCAGGAAACCAGTTTTGTTTTCATAATTAAGTGATTGGGCAAAATGTAAAAAATCATCCCATGTATTCCAATTATGCATTACCTATTGGCTTTTACCTAAATAGAACCATATTTGTTGTGCTAGAGGGCATTTGATGAATAAACGATCAATAGATTTGTTTTTAGTACAAAAATGACAAGTTTGGTCTCCTATCCACCATTTTAAGCTAAGATTATCCTTGGTCAGAATTGTGTTGTGTGATACTAGCCACATAAAAATTTTGATTTTATATATAGTGTACATTAGTTGGGATTTTCATTCAAATTTAATTACATTATAGAATAGCGAGAATTAGTTATCATCGCTGGGTCTATTTATTAAATACAGAAAAAATAACCTATTTCTTATACTATGTTTTTACTGGAAAGTGAATTTAGTTCTGGATTACTATTAGTGATACTAATTACTAATACATCATTGTTATATTTCGAACTTGATTTTTTTTGGAAGGTATGGGCAAAATTTTGTTTTACTCTGTAATCCAAGCTTAACCACCAATTTATACTTTCGACTGATTTAAAATTTATTCTGTGTATGTTATGTTTGATTTATAATTCATTTTTTATATGGCATGCACCGCCGCTTGGTCCTATCATAACAAGTATAAGAACTGAAAAAAAAATCTGTTGTGGATACTGATTTATATCACTTGAAGTTGACAGCTACCATTAATTATCAAGATCTGCAAATACTGGAATACATCAATTATTTCATTCTCTCTGGCTTCTGGAGAGATGCATGGACTCAGCATGGTACACACACACGCAATAATCATTGTTTATCGCAATAAAAGAAGGACAGCTGTTGAGTTTCTAGAGCCAACACCTCAACGGTGTAGCCCTTCCGACTATCCACCAGGTGGTCCCCAGACCCATTGGCCATACCCTCTCGTGCACCAATCATTTGGCGCCAACATTTTTTTATTTGAATTTCCTTCCCACACACTATTTAAATCCGTCAAGCCTCTTCCCTTCTCCAGGCCCATATCAGATTCCAGACTAAAACAAGAAAACAACAAGGAAAATTAAACAGAGAAAAGATGGTTCCAAGATTCAGTCATTCGATTTCTCTTCCAATGAGCACATGGCAGAGAGGGAGGGCCACGTGCCATGTAAGGTCGGTGAGTCTCCCTTGCCAATCGCATCCTCTGATTGCAAATCTTCAGGAGCAGATCGGGACAGTCCGATCATGGGCCGCCAGTGCAGATGCTTCCCTTGCCTGGATCGAGGCTGGTCTATCACAGATGGAGGTTCTCGTGTCGGCCATGAATGATTTCCTCAACCTCTCGGACACAAAAACTGTGCTTCAACATGCCACTTCCTCAACAGAATGCCTCCTAGAAATTTTTTTGTACCTGATTGATTCGTACAGTTCGTTTCTATCCAACATAGTCACACTAATGCAACACCAATTTGAAGTTCAATCAGCACTTAGAAGGCATGACTCGGCATTGCTCGCTTCGTCTCTAAAATCTCATAAGAGAATAAAGAAAGATCTGAGCCACCTTACGGTTTCATTGCGCACTGCTACTAAAGGCCTGTCGTTATTGCTCGCATCAAGTGCACCAAATGCTGAGATGTTTGGAGTTCTAAAAGAGGCGATTGGTGCCACGTCAGCATCCTCTGTGGTTCTCTTCAATAGAGTAGTCGCAATTTCGGCAGCTGTCTCCACCTCTGCTACATCACCAGCTTTGTGCACCATCAAGCATTTGAAGAAGAACATTTCTAGTGGGGAGAGAGAGAAGTTAATTTATGCAAAATATGAAGAATTAGACGAATGTGTTAGGATTGTAGAGAGTGGAAGCCAGAGGATGCTAAGGATTCTGGTAAACAGCAGACTTGCGCTGCTAAACATACAGAGCAATTCATTTTAGGGGTTGAGAAATAAATCTGAGTAAAATTTTGTATATATGGAAATCTAACTTTTTTTAGATAAATGTTACATTCAAATGGGTATGTGATTAATTTCTTAGCAATTGTTACTCTTAAACATGTATTATTATTAATGGAGCATCTAGCTATCCCCGTAACAATCTCTCATTTCATCTCTCAGTCATTAACTACTTCAATAACTACTAATTATCTAGGGGGACCACTTACTATTTGGAGACCACATAATATTTGAAAGATTTTACAACTGGCGCGTGCAAGTATTCATCTGTAATGTATCAAGTATTCATCTATAACACATTAAGTATTCATACCTAACATATCAAGTATTTAAAAAAAAAAAAATTGGTCACGTTTTTAGAGGTGGGATTTTTTTTCTTCGTCCAATCTAATCAATATGTCTGACGATCGGTGATGAATTTTGCAAATCTAAAACCATGAATATTTTTTACATAATTTTATCTTTAAAATGAGATCTATGATGACATACTTTCGAGTTGTTCGTTGTACAAGTATTTATCCTTATCAAGAAAGTATTCATCATCGTCATGTAAGTGCAAATATAAAAACTAGACACATCACTTATCCATCTTTTACACGTTTTTAGAGGTGGATTTTTTTCTCCGTTCAATCTAACCAATATTTCTGATGATCTATAAGAAATTTTGCAAATCTAAAACCACAAACGTTTTCTACACAATTTTATCTTTCAAATGAGATCTACGATGACATACTTTCGAGTTGTCCGTTGCATAAGTATTCATCTCTTATAGAGAAAGTATTAATCCTCATCGTGTAAGTATAAATATAAAAACTGGGCACATCATTCATCTATTTTTTACATATTTTTAGAAGTGGGTTTTTTTCCCCATTCAATATAACCAATATTTCTAACGATCTGTGAAGAATTTTGCAAATCTAAAATCACGAACGTTTTCTACACAATTTTATCTTTCAAATAAGATCCATGATGACATACTTTCGAGTTATCTGTTGCACAAGTATTAATATCTTGTCACGTAAATATTCACCCTAAGATATTAAGTATTCATTTATACACATTGAAGTATTCATTCATATATCTCTATTTTTTTTTCAAATTTTTTTTATGTCATTTATTTAATAAGCAATGGCCTAATTCACCATTAATAAAGCTTTGTTCTTTGCAAAACTCGCTACTTCATTAGGAAGGGGAACATAAACATGAAAATGATTAATTGCATATACATATACAAAATTATTTTGATACAATCGACAGTGACGGATCTGACCCAGTAGAGACGTGCTCTAGTATTCATTCATACACATTAAAGTATTCATTCATAGACGTTGAAGTATTCATTTCTGGCACGCATGCTTAATTAGGATGGAGTGACGGATGATCTCCGGCAGAACGTTCGCTGGAGCGGGAGCAGCAGGCATAGAGGAAAAAAAATCGAGGCGAAAGTGTAAAATGGAGGGAGCTTATTGTATTTATCATTTCGAGGTGGGAGAGGGTGGGAGATGGGAGATGGAGGTAGAGGTGGAGGTGATGTGAGGTGTGGGAGGTGAAGGTGAGAGAGGGAGGTGGGAGGCAGAGGTGGGAGAGGGAGGTGGGAGAAGAAGATGGAGGTGAAAAAAGAAAATAGAGGTGGAAGAGAAAGGGAGAAAGAGAAAAGAAATAAAAGTTGTTAAAAATAGTAGTTATAGTTATAGTTAAAATAGAAAGTTAGTTGAGGGATGGATAGGTTGAGGAAATTATAATTACCCTATTATTAATTACTTTTCCTTTGCTTTTGAAAACATCAATTATTGTCCTGTTAAAAGAAGATACATATGATGCTATTTCTTGCAAGACCTCTTTGTTTTCTCAAAATTCGATGATTCCAAAATTTTTGCAGTCCACCTAATTTTTAGATTAGTGAATGCATTATGCTCATGGATAAATAAATAAATCCACCTTTTTTCTTTAAAAAAATAAAATATTACATGTACTCTCTAAAAATCTGCAACCAGGGGGTGAAAACAGAGTAGATATGGAGCGAATAGTGGTAAAACCATATCATATCTTTTTTTTTTCATTTTTCGGATAAAGATACGAAGCGGATATCAGATATATTAGATGTATATGGATACAGATATAGATCCAGATCAGATTGGATATTTATTAAAATAATATAAAAAATATTAAAATTCATAATATTTATCTAATTGTAATAGTGAATAACATAAATTTTTCATAATATATATTAAATTATATGATATATACCTACTATTCGGATACGGATTATTAAAACGTAAAATCATATCGGTATTCTTATACACACGGATATTTGAATATCGAATATCCACATCTAAGTTTTCAAATACAAATTGAATACGGATCAGATATTATCCATACCGCTTTCACCCCTATATGCAACCTTATTATGTTATTTCATTTAATACAACACAAAATAAACTCTATTTATTTTTTGTATTCTTCAAACAAGAGAAACCGAAATAAAGACATCATTGATCATTTACTTCTTTTGAAACAATGAATATGCACAACAATATATTTACCGAGCATATATCATCTATTGAGACCGAGTACAGATTGTGATAACAATTATTGCTCCACAGAGAAATATCTGCTCAATTTTTACATGACATTTAAAAAATGTGAAAATTTTTAGTGTATCCATACAAATTTTTAAAGTAGCTAAGTTCTCCATCAAAACAATAATATCTAATATTCCATAAAAAAAATTAAAATTCTTCTTCCTATCCTCTTTGATTTATTTAACTTTTTATTTAATTATTTTAAAAATAAAATTGACAGATTTATTCTCCTTCCTCTTCTTTCTCCGTCTCCTTCAAACCTTTTTTTTATTTGCTCAAACGAGGCCATGTCAGACAATCAGAAGTGTGTAGGAACTAAAAAGAAATATCCATGAATTCAATCAGGAGATCGCCAACCATGCCTCGATCTGACATCTTTCCAGCTGTATCGTAGATCGGCGCAAGGCCTCCGCTAATTGGGCATGTATTTTCCTTTACCTAAATGTAAAATTGGAAAAAACATTTAATGGAGATGAATTGTATCAAACGAAGTTTGTAGGATAATTATGAACTAAGAAACAATATAGTTTTAACTAGGTTTGATCAAGAGAACAATCTTCTTTTACCAGTAGTGGAACCTTCTTGTTTTTTTTTTTTAATTGAAATTCACCGGATAATTGGATATTCTGATTGGGGAATTGCTTTAAATGTATCAATACTTACAGCTCTAAAAAACAATATGTATCAATGGCCAATGGGTCTGGGGACCACCTGGTGGATAGTCGGAAGGGCCACACCGTTGAGGTGTTGTCTCTAGAAACTCAACAGCTGTCCTTCTTTTATTGCGATAAACAATGATTATTGCATAAGTGTGCACCATGCTGAGTCCATGCATCACTCCAGAAGCCAGAGAGAATGAAATAATTAATGTATTCCAGTATTTGCTGATCTTGATAATTAATGATAGCTGTCACCTTCAAGTGATATAAATCAGTATCCACACAGGATTTTTTTCAGTTCTTATACTTGTTATGATAGGACCAAGCGGCGATGACTAATTAAAGGATTTATTCCTCATATTAAGCTAAACAGTAAGACTCAAAGATAATTTGTCAGATATCTAAAATGAATTTGAAGCTGTTGAAGATGAATATTGCCATATCAAAAATGAATATTAAAAGCAGGCAAGGTCATAATATATTAAAGACGAATCGTGCATGCCATATAAAAAATGAATTCTAAATCAAACATAACATACACAGAATAAATTTTAAATCAGTCGAAAGTATAAATTCGTGGTCAAACTTGGATTACCTAGTAAAACAAAATTTTGCCCATACCTTTCCAAAGAAATTAAGTTCGAAATACAACAATAATCCAGAACTAAATTCTTTCTGTAATGTAATTAAATATGTATTAATATTACCAACAGTAATCCAGAACTAAATTCACTTTCCCGTAGAAACATAGTATAAGAAATAGGTTATTTTTCTGTATTTAATAAATAGACCCACCGATGATAACTAATTCTAGTTATTCTGTAATGTAATTAAATTTGAATGAAAACCCCAACTAATGTACACTATATATAACGAGTCCCAATCTCTGACACCATATTGATTTGAACAATTAATTTTAAATATTAATTAAATACATTATTATTAGCTGGAGGTTGACTGTTTCATTCAAGAAATATGATCATGTATCTTATTTTGGTACAGAAGAGACCAGAATTGGTTTTTCGCTAGCAAAGAATAAGCAATCAAAAACACATTGGCAAGTAATGTTTACCCAAAAAGTTGTATTTCCATATATATACAGAATTTTAGTCAAACTTTTTTTCTCAGCCCCTAAAAAGAGTTGCTCTGTATGTTGAGCAGAGCCACTCTGTTGTTTACCAGAGTCCTCAGCACCCTCTCACTTCCACTCTCCACAACCCTAACACATTCCTCTAATTCTTGAAATTTTACATAAATCAACTTCTCTGTCTCCTCATTAGAAATCTTCTTCTTAAAAGGATTGATGGTGTACAAAACTGAAGATGCAGCTGAGGTGGAGGCAGCAGAAGACATTGCGACCAATCGGTTGAAGAGAACCACAGACGCTGCTGACGTTGCACCAATCGCCTCTTTTAAAACTTCAAAAATCTCAGCCTCTGGTACGTTGGATGCGAGCAACAAAGAGGGGCATTTGCCAGCAGTGCGCAATGAAACCATGAGGTGGTTTAAATTCTTCTCTATTCTCCTCTGGGATTTTAGAGACGAAGTGAGTAATGCGGAGTCGTGCCTTCTGAGTGCTGATTGAACTTCAAATTGGTGTTGCATTAGTGTGACTATGTCAGATAGCAAGGAACTGTACGAATCAACCAGGTACAAAAATAATTCGAGGAGGCATTCCATCGAAGAAGTGGTGGCATGTTGAAGCACTGTTTTTGTCTCCGAGAGGTGGAGGAAGTCATTCACATCCGCTACGAGGAGCTCAATCTGTGATAGACCGGCCTTGATCCAGGCCAGGGAAGAATCTGCACTGGCGGCCCATGATTGGACGGTCCTGATCTGCTCCTGGAGATTTGCGATCAGAGGATGCGATTGACAAGGAAGACTCACCGACCTTACATGACTCGTAGCCCTCCCCCTGTGCCATGTGCTCATTGGAAGCGAAATCGAATGACTGGATCTTGGAACCATCTTCTCTGTTTAATTTTTCTTTCTTGTTGTTTTCTTTGTTTTATTCTGGAATCTGATATGGGTTGGGCCCCTTGCAGAAGGGAAAGGGTTTACGGCTTTATATAGCTTGTAGGAATTCAATTATAAAAAAGTTTGGCGACAAATGATTGATGCACGAATTAAAGGGTATGGGCAATGGCCATTGGCCAATGGGTGCGGAGACTTGATCTGAAAATCAGGCTGGAGCCATGGACGTGGACAACACCTGGTGGCAGGTGGCTAGTCGAAGGGCCACCATTGCGGTGTTTGCTCTATAAACTCACCACGTACCCTAATCTCGGCTGATGGCTGTTCTAATTTATTGCGATGAACAATGATTATGACGCATGTGGGTAACGGGTAACTATGCAGTTCATGAGTCCATGCATCACTCCAGAAAGCTAGAAAATGGACAACCTGCCCACCACCACGAGTAGGCAGGATTTTCCTGCCAACCAGTGAGCTGGACCAATGGACCAATTAGTTGTGAGCATGTAAATTCCTTTACTTTAAATATAAATTTTAGCATTTATGAAGTAATTAAACATCCAAATAGCTTCATACTATGTTAAAACTTGACGGTTGTCACGTACCAATCGTACCCTTTTTCAGGTTTTACTTTTACAAGGATCCATCACGTAATATTAAATTTATGTTAACCTAGAACCCCACCTACGATAAGCCTAGCTTCATGTGAATTGGGACCGGCCAGTACACATTTTTTAAGCCAGAGAGCTTGACTCCGGGAAAGAAGTAAGAATGGAATCATTGAGGCCGATTCATGCACATATTTTTTCTCTTAAAAACTGCTCAGAGAATTTGTAAAAATAAAAAAATAATCTCCCACTCATTATGGAATATGTGGCGGTTGGAATGCTTGTGATTGGTTGTCTGTGCAGTTCTACCCTCTTGTGAATAGCGAAGTCGTTCCTCAATGTATATTTGCAAGCCCTTTTGTTGTTTTTTTTGTCGATTGGGTAGCCAAAGTGTTGACAAAATTCTTGTATTGGTGTGTGGTTGAAGGAAAAAAAAATTCCGTAAAAATTAATAAAAAGGTTGAGAGAGAAATACAAAGAGTATATCATAATTTTGATTGGTAGAAAGATCGGTAGAAATTCTATTGATTTTAAAAATCAAAAAGTTTAAACGGTATAAAATATGCTGATCCTAACTTTTTTTTTTTTTTACCCCAATGCTAACCAAAAAGGCAGAAACAAACAAATTTGAAGTTTAGATCCGTAAGGAAATTACCAATTAAAACTTTGAGGCAAGTTTTAATTTGAATCAATCATGATTCATATTAATATAATATATAATTTGATTAAAATATTTATATTAATATAATTATTATCAATCATAATTCATATTAATTTATGCAGAACAATTGACCCTCTATGTTAAATTAAGTAAAACTAACAAAAAAAAGGGAGGAAAATTAGTAACATAGAGTTTATTCTTTTTTTCCCAAACGAACTTCTAATAGGAACCGATTATAGGCCGATCATAAGCTAAACGTGATAAATTCAGGACCTCACTAACAACTACATACCAACAAATTCAAATAATTTGACAAGACTCGCAAATAGAACATCCATCTGAATGAATGAACATACATCAAATCGTCCATATCAGTCGGTGTGCATGGAACTAGTACCTAATTACTCGCCTCCCATTTTGGATTTACAAAAGGATCAGAAAAATTGCTCGCCTCTTTGTTGGAATTTCACAAAAACTTCAAAATTATGTATTCCTCCCTCAAAATTTTGAAATTACATATTTTCCTTCTAAACTTCAAAAACTCACATATTTACTCATTTATTGTCTTTTATATTAAAACACATTTTAAATTTATAAAATACATATTTTATCCTTTTATTAAAAAGCATAAAACACCAATTTGACTCCAATTTGAATCACTGTTTTTGGATGGTCCAGAATTTTCAGATCAAGTGATTTTCTAAATATCTAAAAAAATAGTAAAATTTGGTCTCCAAACACATATTAATATGGAGAATAAGATGAACGGTTCGGATCGACCGTTAGGATTTGAAAACTCGAATATAGAACTGTAGTACGGTAACAACCCGTGATATGCATAATACCATGGACTCACTCTAGAATTATTGTAATAACTAGATTTTAAAAATAATTATTGACATTTGGCCCATTTATTAATGCTCAATAATGTTTTATTATTTTATTTGTCATTTATCTTTTTATAGTTGTAACATTGTTAATTTGTTGAATATAAATCAAAAACAAAAATTAACATAGAAGGTTTAATCAAAATTAGAAATCGTTTAACCCGTATAACCTGCCAAATCCGTATGAATTAGATGGGTTGGACGGGTTTAAGTAGTGCCGGATGGAAGTTCAAGGCATAGAGGTCAACTGATTTCCATTTATTAAATTTTTTTGTACTTATATACAATTTTCTATATAGTTTAAAAAAAATGCTATGAATATGATAAAATTAACTCTCATTCGTAGCATGAAAATTATAGATGATTGACCTCTATTCGCGTTTAACTTTCATAATTTGTAAGTCTTCCACCTCTGAATTTAAGAGTGAATTTTAGTGGAAAAAAAATTAGCCTAAGTATATGTCAGTTTGGATATAAAAGTTAATAACAGTAACATATCATCAATTTGATCATTGACACCCCTAACTTCACCCTCTTACATGTACTTCATACAAGTTAATATTTATATTCGATGATAAAAATATTTATACATTATATTCTTATAAATAAAATCTTTTAAACTTTAATTTTACTCATAACTTTCAACTTAATTCTCAAATAATTAATATCATTATTAGATAACCACAATAATTAATAATCAGATTCTAGTTTGAATGTTAATTACTCACACTTCCCTTGAAAGAGACATATACTTTCTAGATACAATTACAAATGGTTTCCTCGTGGTTGGTGCTCCAAATAATTGTCAAGCTTGGCAAAATACATGAACCATAATTAAATCTCTTGCATCTGGACATCAGTTCTAGAGCATCGCCTTACCCAGTTACCCTACGCCTTGACCTATAAATTAGCACAATTAATAAGGACAGCCGAGATAGGGTTACGTGGCGACACCGCGACAGGCTGAAGCTACCATCACCCAACACGTGTCCAGCACCGATTTCGAATTGCGATCCGTCTCAGCCTGATTTGCGGATCCAGTCTCCTCCCCACAGCCCATTCCAATCCTCGTGCACACCCATCATTTCCTTCGCCAACATTTTTTAATTAAATTCCCACAGCCTATTTAAACCCTTCCTATCTCTAACCTCTTCTTCCCAACTCAGATCTCAAATTCCCACATTGACAAATCAAAACAAAAGGAAAAAAATTAACCAAAAACAAAACAGAGAGCCAGAGAAGATGATACCTGGATTCAATCGTTCGATCTCTCTTCCCATGAACACAAGGTCGAAGGCACGAGCAGCGTACCATGTGCGGTCAGTGAGCCTGCCGTGCCGATCACATCCTCTAATCTCCAATCTCGAGGAACAGATCCAGGCCATCCGATCATTGGCTACCAGCTCAGACAGCTCCCTTGCCTGGATCAATACCGGTCTCTCACAGATCGAACTCCTTCACTCAGCACTCAATGATTTCCTCAGCTTATCAGAGACAAAAAATGTGCTTCAACAAGGAACTGCCTCGATTGAGCATCTCCTCGATAATTTATTGTACCTAGTCGATTCGTATGGGTCATTGCTATCTACCATAGCGACACTAAAGCAACAATTGTTTGAGGTCCAATCGGCATTTAGGCGGTGTGACTCCAATTTGCTCGCATCTTCTTTAAAATCACAGAGGAGAACAGAGAAAGAGCTGAGCCGACTTGCATCTTCCTTGCGCGCCTCAAATAAATATTCACCTCTGGAGACTGCATCTGATGCTACAGAGGCGGAGATCTTTGGCCTCTTGAAAGAGGCAATCATTGCCACGTCAGCAGTCTCTGTGGTCCTCTTTAACAGAGTGGTTGCTGTGTCGACAATTGCTTCCACAGCCGCCGTTTCATCGGCATCAAGCAGAATCGTCGGGCCATTCGCAAAGAAGGTTTCGAAAGAGGAAAGAGAAATGGCAGCATTTAAGAAATTGGAGGAATTAGAGGAATGTATTAAGATTTTTGAGAGCGGGAGTGAGAAAGTGTTTAGGAGTCTGGTTAATTCCAGAGTTTCACTATTGAATATTCAAAGTGATTCGTTTTAGGGAAATTTGTTAAAATTAATTAAGATGTAGTAGTGAATCAATGTAGATTGTAGATTTATAAATATACAGTTGTTGATAGAAGAAATTAATTACAGAATTTGGTTCAAATGGTTTGCAAACTTTTATTTATCTTTTTTATTTTTTTGGAAACATAGGAAAAATGCCCATTTGATGAAATATTAAATACATTAATTGCTGAAAAAAAAGGAAAAAAAAAGGAAAAGAAAAAAAACTCAAAACCATAAAGGCAGTCTTATTTAATTATCTGTTATATAATCATATTTCAATCTCTTTTTTCCTTCAAGAATAGAATGTCTAACAGCCAATGCCTTAATAACTCAAAGTTGTAGCTTGATAGAATGACTTCAAAAGAAATTATGATTTTAAGTCTCAATAAACACATCTAACGTACAGAATGATAAATTCTTACTGCATTTAATAGAAAAGAAAATCTCTAATACGTACACACCTATAAATCTAACAATGATTAAGAACGGTAATCTTGGCCTTTATTTTCACCAAAAAATTTCTGATATTATTGCTAACGACTTCGTTGGTTTTGCTTTTTGAATACATAAATCTGTTGTTATAACAGGAACTTTTATGTTGATGCCCACTGTTAAATTTTTCCATGCGTGAATTTCAACGAATTTTGTTTTCATGCGTGAATTTCAAAAAAGATCATTAGTTGGGATTAGTTGGGATCGGAATAACAGGACCTGTTATTCCTTGGAATAATAGATGATTTATTTTCTACAAAATTACGCAATATAATGCATCACTTATGGGCTTTGATATTTGCATCAAAAGTTGCCTCTTATAACTTCGCACTTACAAAACATGTGTATTTTTTCTCTCTTTTCTCTTTTGGAACATTATAAACCGTTTGTTAATCTTGTTAATCTGTCATGCGTTGTCTTACCAGCCTCCATCCAAACCGATAAAACGCTCAACTAAATTCATTATTGGTCATATTCACTAACTAATTAATCATACAGGATTATCATTATTCATCGAATACATGCTTACAGCTTGTCTAAACCAAAAGTTCACATGGCCACTTGCTCTTTATTAACAACGTTTATATACATTTGATAAATTTGAATAGAAGTTTAGGTGCTCAGCTCTGGAAACGACCAGTATCTGTTGCTCAGTACAGTTATAAGGAAATGATTATCACATTTCAATATACCTTTAATAGCAACTGCATTGCATTATATGGTCGCTGTTGTGACCGGTGATCACATTAATATAGCCTGACAAGTACTATGAAACAAAAAAATGAGTAATCAATACAACAGCGGCACCAATTTTTTTAATTTTTTGGTGAGTCTCAAGTATATTACAAAAAATATGATCAGACGGCTGATTTTTTTACTAAATAATGGTACGAAAACGAACCAAAGTCCCATTTCCATCGACAGAAAAATTGAACCAAAAACCCTCTCCTCCTGCGTGGAAATAGTAAACAAAATTGAGCAAAACTTAAAAACCATGTTCAGACCACTTAGGGGTGCATGGCAACGAGCTGACTTGTCACGAGCTGGCTTGTCTGAGTTACGAACAAGCTGACTTTTGGAGTCATAATTAATGAGTTTAAGTTAGGACCTAGCTCGCTTACTATTTTCAATGTTCAAATAGCTGATCCAAACCGTTAGATGTTTAATCTATAATAAAATATGCTTGGAAACCAAATTTTACATTTTTTGAATTTTTTTTTACTATTTATTAAGCCACTTTGAAAATTCTGAAAATCCGGGTGAACAGTAAAAACCGTAAAAACAGTAAAAATTTCTGGACCATTGGATCAGCGATTTTCAAAATTGCTTAATAAATAGTAAAAAAAATTGAAAAAAATGTAAAATTTGGTCTCCAAGCACATTTCAATATGTAGATCATGTTGAGTGGTTCGGATCGGTTGTTTGGATTTTCGAAATGACATTTTTTTGCCATGGAGTAAAAAACCTCTTTTACTCTATAGCTCACGATAGCTCATCTCTAATATATTAACAATATAACATAATAATTATATAATTATTTATTAATAATAATTATTAATAAAAGGATATTAATTATATAATAATAATAATATTATTATTTAATATATTTGCAACATAAGATATTAATTATATAATTATATACTAATAATAATTATTAATAATAATATACTAAGTATATATAAATAAAATATTATTATAATCATTCAAGTTAAGTCACGAGATGGAATAAAAATTAAACTACCATGTGAGATAGTTTAATTTAGGCCGGCCTAAAATTAGCTTATATCATCTTAATCTAGCTCAATTAAGACACGTTTAATGGAATAGCAAGACCTAAACTCCTAATTCCACTTACAATCAAACCTAAATGTCAAAGTCTAAAGGCTGACCCAAAATGGCCCAGGCCCATAATCGCTCTAGTTTCATTTAATGTAAGGTTCTTTTTTTTTTTTTGCAAACCAGGCTAAGAGCCCAATATCCTTTCAAAGTCGAAACCTGTACAGATTACAAAACCATGCTTTTGAAAGGGGTCGACAGCGTAAAAATAAACCTAAGGGTCCATTTAAAATAAGGAGAAAATGAAAACAACATATAATAGGCCTAACGCTTAGAGATGCAGATTTAAATTGCAGGCCCAAAGTCTAAAAATTATATGTATTGTCGTTGATTTAATAGGCCCAGAATCTAAAGTCCAAAAACAACATTTAATAGACCTAAGGTATTTATATTTTTGGTTTTAAATAACTAGAGAAAAAAAATACTAATAATTGTAACTAATTGAATATCTCTGAACTCTTATGCAAGAAGTTCTTTATCACAATTTTATTAATTAATCTAAAATCTCATTTGACACGTATACTTTTTCTGCCTTCTAATAGTTAAATTAAAAAAAATTCTAGATTAAATAGCAAATAGTTAATAACTCTTTAAGTTTAAATTTTAGTAACTACATATACGCCGAAATGTAAATTTATATATGATAACTTAGGTGCACTCTAGAATTACTAAGTTGAATAATGTATCATATCAGGTAACTTTTATATCTTATATTATTTCAAGCGTCATGTTATTGTAAAAAAAAAAAAAAAATCCATGCAAGTAATTAGTGTTATATCTACAAAAATTGTAGATTCAATCTTCTCAAAAACCATATAAAGAAGTAGGTTTCAAATTAAGGGAATGTAGCCACTGCTGCATGGGGGCAGCAGGTACTAGTCTTCCTATGGAAGGATACGGTTCGTGAATGTACGTATCCTCTGCATTAACTCAAAAAATAAATTTTAACTGTCTAATTTTAAACAGAGCTAATCTAATTCGTATGAATTTGAAAATAGATCGAACGATCGAGATATATTAACTCAAAAGATTCATTTTTAAGTTAATGTAGAGGATACGAATTCGTTCGATTTTGTATGGAGGTAGAATTAGGATGTTGTGTTGTGTACTTGTGTGCATATATCTACGGACTATATTAAAAAAAAAAAAAATAGAAAGGAAATACTTATTTGAAAAAGGAAAAAGAAAAAGAGTTTTACTCTATG
Source organism: Carex pumila (assembly GCA_033356055.1). NCBI lineage: Eukaryota > Viridiplantae > Streptophyta > Magnoliopsida > Poales > Cyperaceae > Carex > Carex pumila. Next base: position 52,125 of record JARJHM010000834.1, read on the forward strand.
TTGGATTCCCTTTATATTTCTGACCGGGGCATTCGTATCCTCTGCATTAACTCAAAAAAAAAAAAAACTTTCGAGTTAATTTATCTAAACCGTATGATCAGTTTTGAAATTCATGCAAATTAAATTACACTAAAATTAAAGACCCAATATTTTAGGCGGAGGTCAGATGGACTCCGTTTATAATCGGACGGCTGATATCTATTAGCTCGAAAGATACTCTCTTGAATTAATGCAGACTAGTGTTTGGCAAAAATTCGGATCGGGTATACCTGCCCGTACCTGCCGCCCGGGGTACCCATACCCGAGCTCAGGTATGGGTCGGGTACTCGAGTACGCGGGTACGCGGGTACGGACAAAAACCGGACCAAATTCGTTATTTTGGACCAATACCTGACCATACCCTACCCGAGTTTACCCGTACCCGACTAAACCCGTACCCGACTACCCGTACCCGTATATCCGAGTTACTGTTTATCCATTTCAAAATTCAAAAATTCTGATTTTTTTTCCCCAAAACAGCAAAAAAAAAAACAAAAAATAGCAACAAAAAAAAAAAATACCCTACCCGCCCTACCCGTATCCGTACCCGCCTTACCCGTCTAAGGTACATGCATAAGGATATAACTCGGATAGGGTATGAATTTTGAAAATTATACCCGCCATACCAGTACCTGAATACACTTGTACCCGAGTATACCCGTACCCGTCCGAGTATAAATACTCTAATGCAGACGATGCGGACACGGTTTGGGTCTCCGTCATATATTGATACTTGGATCCAATCTGAACTAGATCCATACATGACGGTCCTGCTGGCTTCTGCAGACTGCAGAGAGCACATTTAATTTCATCCCATATACGGTGATTTTGTAATGATGGTTTCCAGCCAGGTAAGACTCCACTCAGCCAGGCATACATAGAGTGCGTCTCCTCTGAGATATCTCATATTTTGCGTGACCAACGTGTCCGGTGCCTATTCGGGGTGACGTAGGGAGCCAGTATTATTTGAGCTTTGAGATTCGCGCAGAACGTATTATAACAGTTCAGATTTTCCAAAAAGTCACGCAAAGTTTGAGATATCTCAGAGGATACGAATTCGCATACATATGGGTATGGGCTGTCCCGCTAATATAAAGCATTTTCAATTTTCAGAATAAGTGCTATATGATACTTAGTACCGTACGGACCCATCACATTCAACTTTTTTTTTTTTTATATGAGACATCACATTCAACTAAGAAAAACTATATAAGTCAAATAAAATAAAATAAAAAATATTGGCAGGGTGCAGGTTAGTCAGACGGACGACCCGAAAGACTTGGGAACAAAAATTAAATAATTCTGATAAAAATAATAATTGCAATGTCAACCAGACGGTCTAGAGGAGCAAATGGATCGGATATTATCCGTTGTATCATATTTTGTATTCAAAAATTAAATTTAGATATCCGATATTAAAATATTTGTATAAATTTATGCACATATATAGTTTTAAATTTTAAATATCTGGTAGATATATACTATATAGTTTAATGAGAAGGGATCAAATTATAATTTTTTTTTGTGATACCAAATTACATTCTATATTTTCAAAATTTAAATAGTCGATTCAAACCGTTCAACATAATGGATATGTTAAAATGTGCTTGTGGTCTAAATATAACAATTTTGTTAAATACTTAATAAATAGAAAAAAAAAATTCCAAAAAAAATGTAAAATTTGATATGCAGGCACATTTTAATATATTCATTATGTTGAACGGTTTGAATCGACTGTTTTTACTTTGAAAACTTTGAAAATCAAGAGTGTAATTTGGTATCATAAAAAAAAGTGTAATTAGATCCCTCCTCTAGTTTAATATATATTATAAAAAAAAAATTATGTTATTCATTGTTAAAATTAATAGATATTCGATATGTATCCGTATCTGTTTAATATATGGTCTATATTCATATTTGCAAAAGTGAAGTCGATACATTTCAAGACCAAACACATATTGGAGTCAATCATATAAAATATTCTTGTGAAATTGAAGATCAATTTTATTTTACTCTATATTATATAGAAAATCATACATATATAAATACATTTTTTTTTTAAATAGTCGTCAATTGATCATATTCTACGTCCTTACATTTTTCACTAATTATGGACTTAATGCAGTAGCACAAGTCCTAGTATCTCTTCAATTTTCAAAAATATCTAAAAAATGTTAAGCATATCAACCCTTTGATAGTAATAAAAAAATAACTACATGTCATTACTAGAAAAAAAAAAAAGTTATGATATTATTAGCTGTGACATCATGTTAATATAATTGACAAGTAGCATGATGTGCATTTTCTTCGTAAAAAATGACCTGACACATAACTTGTCACGTGAACCAATCAATTATAAGAATGTGACAGTATTTGTAAGCGATATTATTAGTATATTCTTGCAGATACTATTATTGTTAATAGAAAAAAAAAAACCTTTATGTCAGTATATTTTCGTGAATACTCTCTCATTTTTTGTAGTACACGTTTGATAATCATGCCTAATATCAAAAATAAATTTATACACGAACGAGACGATGCATATCAAATACGTTATCTGATATCCTAACATTTCTATATAAAAACCTCTAGGATTATTTAACCACGGATACGCGTGTTAATTTATATATATTTACGTGAGTTCTTATTCTAATATTCAATCACGACCCACGAATACGCGAAAACAAACATATCCGAAGATGTGCCTGAATTTATAATATTTTTTTGTTGTAGTTTTTTCAGATTTAATTTTTTTTTTTACATTTTTTCTATTTATTTAATGAACAAACTTACAATTTGAAAAATAAATCTATAAATAAATGTGTCGTCATGTGTAATCTAATCACATCGTCTAGACGTAAATTTATCATTTGTATGAAGTGACTGTTGTTTTCATTTTAATTACATCAACATCAATTGAAAATATATTTTTGTCATGTGATGTTACATTGCACTATTTTTTTCTTCACTAATTCTATCAAATTAATTAAAGTGACTTGTACCTAATTCTATCAAATTAATTAAAGTGACTTGTACCGAATTATGCTCGAATTCAGATCCTCTATTTTTAGTTTAGATCCGAACCGTTCGAGCTGCTTTGGCACAAATATTAAAGAGACCCATGGATTAATTTTGCTTAGAGTTAGATTGACTTGAATTATGATCGAACAGTCTAGATTTAATCAAAATTTGAGTTACTTTCGGATATCCAAACCAGTGTTGAAAATAACGATATGCGCTCGTCAGGAAACCGGGATATCGCCAAACGATTATCTGAAATAATCAGTCATAATCGAAAATAATAAATCAATTAATCATAAAAATAATTTAATCAACGACTAATCAACTGATTAATCAGTATAAGAAAATGTTGCAGAGGGTCGGCAAAAAAATTGGATTTTACATTTTATATTCTGGCAGCAGTAGTAGGCCTGTAAACAGGCTAACAGGAATAGACCAAGCGATGTGTGCACCCATAGAAGAATATATATATACACATCTATCCAATCTGTCATGTCCCTTGACAACCTAAACAGATCTCTCCTAATTAAGCATCAAATCCTAAAAACTCACGTACGTATAATCCAAATAATAATTTTCAATTAGAAAACATGGGGTTACGTGGTGGCGTCTGAGAGGAGACAGCGATGCTTTGTTTTCATGTCTTGTACCAGATCAGAACTGAGCATCCAGCTCTCTCCAAATCCTGCAAACCGGGTCTCGATCGTATGGTTTTCTTTCTGTGCCAACTATCCGATGTTGCTGTTCCCCAAGTCAAACGCCACTACTAAATTGGCGCAGATTCCCTCATGCGCTCTATTTTATTGGTAATACCCCGAATACGACAGAAGTAGAGCATGGCATTACAGCTCAGGTAACATAAATTAAAAGAAGTGATTAAGCAACGGCGCTTCCCCAGGAAATTAAAAAGAAGTTTCCATATACGCGTAAGATCGTACGGTGAAAGTACAGGAGATCATGAGTAAAATTAAAAATGACTGTCAGAAGCATAGTCACAAAATTCACGAATTAAAGTAAAATAATTTTTTTTTTGTGATGTCAAATCAAATATTAAATTATTTAGTGAGAAATACTAATTAACAAAAAACAAAAGAAAAAAAATGCTCCTAATTAAGTGATAACTTTTTAGTGATGCTTAATTCCAAGTGGATGTGAAGAAGTAATTATTTGAACTCGAACAAAAAATAAAATAAAAACAAGGAAAACCGGAAGAGGCTCAGTATTCACTATTCAGCAGCTTTATTCGAGGATCACAGTTTTGTCTGGATCCTATCCTCCCAGGTACCTGACTTAACAAAATTGAAACGAACGGCCCAGATTTAATATCAGTCGGTGCCTGTTGAGAGGAGACGTATTATTTATGCTTTAAGATTCGTATCAAATTAAAAATACCTATCTTGAACCGTCCAATTTAATTGTACTCAATCAGGTAACCTGAGGGGATGCGAATTCGTTGTCTCACGTACTCGTGCGCCTCTGATTTCGACAACTCAGATACCAAACCAAGGCGCAACCACCTCTCTCTCTCTCTCTCTCTATCCTTCCCTTTATATCCTACCCAGCCGCAATTCACCTTCTTCTTATCTCTCTCCTACAAACTGGATTACAAAACAAGACCTAATTAATTATATCCCACAATCGATCAAGAACGAAAAATGGTGCCTGGATTGAGCCGCTCACACTCCCGCACTTCCAGCCTCCCTTGCCCTACCCACCCGCTCATCTCACATGTCGAAGTGGAGATCCATGAGGCGCGCTCCTGGCTAGCTCACTCCAATAAAGATCCTGCTCTGACCACTGGGCTCCGGCACATAGATGTTCTGATCTCCACTGTTGAACAAGTTCTCAGTGTCACCGAATCAAGAGAATCTTTCTATTATGCCGAATGCACTGATCGGCTCCTTGACGACCTTCTCTGCCTTGCGGATGTTTATGGCTCTGTTAGATCCGTCGCCATAATGCTCAAACAAAACCACGCGGAATTGCACTCTGCATTGAGACGGCACGACACAACATGGCTTGCTGCCTCTGTGAAAACTCAACGGCACATAGAGAAGGAGATTTCTCAGCTAGCTTCCGCTGTTCGCCATGTCACAAGCAGCAGCGCTACTTCTGATATAGAGATAGGTATTGTTGTAAGAGAGGCAGTAACTGTGGCTGCATTGGTATCAGTGGAGGTGTTGTCGAAAGTTGTCCTGACATCTTCTGCTGCCGCTGCTTCTAGCGCTATTGTGGCGATGGGGTCAAGTAGAGTTTCATTGATAGAGGGGTTGTTTAAGAAGAGGTGCTCAGAAAAGGAGAAGGAAGCAGCAGCCATGGATAGATTGGAGGCATTGGAAGAATGTGTCAAGGATTTGGAGAGCGGCAGCGAGAGGGTGTTTCGGAGTTTGGTTAAAGCTCGTGTATCGCTGTTAAATGTTGTTACTCTTTCCTTCTAACATTAGCAGTTTAGCATAGTTGTTTGGTTAGATCTAGATTTTCATGAAGGGAGAGTGAATACTATATATGTTCATGTAGTTTTTGTAGCAACTATTTAGTAGTTAGTACAATTTAAAAAGGCAACTTGTCTTCAAAACATCAGAAACACTTGTGTTATTTTATTTCCCTTTGTCTTCTTCTTACTTCTGCAATGAGGCATTTTCTTTTACTCTTTGTTTTTTTTTTTTTTTTGAGAAAAGCCCTTAGGCATTTTACTCTTTGTTGGATTCCCTTTATATTTCTGACCGGTTTGGGTCTCCGTACATGACAGTCCTGCTGGCTTCTGCAGACTGCAGAAAGCACATTTAATTTCATCCTATATGTGGTGATTTTGTAATAATGGTTTCCAGGTAAGACTCCACTTCAGCCAGGCATACATGATGAACTTTTACAATTACTAGACCGTTCTTTTCAACTCGGCACGAATCTCAAAGTCCAATAGTACTACTCTTATGTTTGCTCGAATCCCAAATCAATTGAGATTTAATCTCAAGCTGTAAAGTAAGAGTAATCCTTTGCAATAGGTGAGAGGATAGCATACATATGGACTGTCCTGCTAAAATAAAGCATTTTCAATTTTTAGAAACTGTACCGTATGGTACCCTTTTTTTTTTTTTTTTTTTTGAGGTGACTATATGGTACTTAGTCCAGTACGGACACATCACATTCAACTTAGAAAAACTATATAAGTCAAATTAAATATATATATATATATATATATATATATATATATATAAGTCAATCTAATATATACTTAAATGTATCGATTGAACTATACACTTAACTCTAGAAGTCTAGAATTAGTTTTGAGATTTGTGCTGCACGATTTTTGAAGAATCTATACGACTTTTAAAAAAAATCGTACGATCCAAGAGTTAAGTGTACAGTACACTTAAGTGTATATTAGTTTTACTCTCTATATATATATAGAGTAAGGTTACGCTACTTCGCGAATTAAACAGACTGTTTTAATTCGCACTCATATTTCTAATTTTGTAGTCTAAATAGCCGATCCAAATAGTTAGATGTTTAATATGTATTAAAATATAATTGGAGACCAAATTTTACATTTTTTGGAATTTTTTACCATCTATAAAGATGGTTTGAAAATCACTGTTTTTTAATGGTGCAGAATTTTAATAAAAACATCGATTTTCAAACCATATTAATAAATAATAAAAAAATTCCAAAAAATATAAAATTTAGTCTCCAAGCACATTTTAATATAGATTAAATATCTAACGGTTTGAATCGGCTATTTGGACTTCAAAACTAGAGATATGAGCATGAATTAAAACAATCCGTTTAATTCGCGAAGTAGCGTAGCCTTACTCTCTCTCTCTCTCTCTCTCTATATATATATATATATAGAGAGAGAGAGAGAGAGAGAGAGAGGGATCAAGTTACAACAAATTACAACAATCATTTTTTACATTTTCAAAATTCAAATCGTCGATCCAAACCGTTAGATATGATATCTACAATAAAATGTGCTAAATTTTACATTGTTTGAAATTGTTTACTATTTATTAAGATGGGTACAAAAACTAGTCAAATTTAGACCATTCAAGATTTTGTACCCATCTTAATAAATAGTAAAAAAAATTTCAAAAAATGTAAATTTTTTGTTTGCACAGAATATATGCTACAAAGTTTCAGTATAGCAAGCTATACCTTTTAAACCTTTGTTACACTCTGTCAAATCAGATAGCAAGTGAACTATCCTATCGATGAGTATGTTAAGGTATTGATCCAAGGGAACAGAAGAAAAATACCGGACTTATCCTAAAATTACTTGAGATTCTAGAAGTGAGAGAGATTGATTTGGTTTGATTCTAACAATTCTACTGAATTATGACAAGTCTAAAAGACAATAAAAAGAATTAAAGTTGTTTTCAATTAATAAAAAGGCGTTTCCAGGGTTCATATTTCATTTCTGTTCAGCCCCGAGGCATACGGCCTGTAGGGTTTCCTGTACGGTCTGTATGGAACCCCGAGTTAATGCAGCAGCTATTATTTTCTGTGTTGGTGCTAATGTTTAGGGTTTCTATCGACCAGATCTAGATACCTAACCTCAACTTTCGCATTTTGACTTAGCACCCAATTACCGGACTCAAATACTTCCCTCTTAGATGCGTTAAACCTCAACTTTCGCATTTTGGCCTAATTTATCTAAGTTACTTGTTGGTTTACTAAAAGTATCCAAGGACTTTCGCCTCAAGGAAAGTTTCGCATTTCGGGTACTCCTTGGTTTTACCCTACTTCATATACTTTATTCGGTTGGATTAAATGTCATAGACTTGGCTCCTAACACATAGATGTGCGCATTCATCTAGAGAGATGACTAATCAATTCAAGGAAGCACAAATAAAGCAATTAAAATACTACACAACAAGGTAAAAACAAAGCATTCAACACAAAATCCAAGTAGCACGCAAACAAAACCAAACTAGAAACTACATCTTAACCCTATAAACAAAGTAAATTAGTTGCTCATGTTCATAAGATAACATAAATAATAAGAAATAAAAGAGTTCATAGCAAAACAGTGGAAAATTCGAAGATCCGTTGCAAACTCGCGTTTTTCACCTCTCTTCCTCTTTTTCTCCTCTTGTCTTTTGCTCCAAGAAAGCTTGTCCAAGTTCTAGTGGTGAATCTCTATTTTTTTGGTGTGGAATATCTCCTTTAATGCCCCAGATCACGCCTCCAGAGGTTTCCTTTTCGTCCTCCTTAATTTGTGCTCATTTCAGATTCCAGCTGGATTTTTTGGATTAGCGTCGTACGGCCTGTATGGATCAGTGTACGGGCCGTATGCCTGTGTTTTGTCTTGGAGACTTTGTTCCTCTACTGTGGAACCTTTTGTGTGGTGGGGCAGATCCTGTACGGCCCGCATAGTATGTCATACGGGCCGTATGAAAAGTAGTCAGATCTAGTTTTTTGCCATTTTTCCTGCAAAATACCAAACAAAGCATAGCAATACCATATTTAATTGAAGTACAAGTAAAAAGTCCACATTTATAGGCTTTAAAACACAGGTTTTAGTGTAAATCAGGGCTGTAAATTAGATATAATATGGAGATATCAATTACACATAACGTGACATGATGTAAATTAATATGTCAAACTTTTTGTTTATATTTTAATTTAAATATTTGAAAATACATACAAAATATAAAAAATTGGAAAAATCATAAAAATTATAAAATAAGTAAATAATGCTGTAATTTTTTTTTCTAAGAAAGACAGTTAGATATTTGATATTACTTTAAAAATTCTAATTACAAATATTCACTAGACTAAACTAGTTTAAATAAAAATCAGTATTAGATGAGTACCAATATCAATGAACTAACACTAAAAGAGACACATGAATATTCTATGCATATCAAAAAAGTTGGATACTCTATGTTTCATACCGTGACATGATGTTTAATTTTCACTCGAATTCAGTTACGTCACGCGATTGATCACGTCACGCAACATGCGAGTCATGTCACGTAATTGACATACTTGATGTTCCGTGATGTGATTGATCACGCAGTGACTAATTTCCTTCTCTAATGTCAACCAGACGGTCTTGAGGTGTAAATGGATCAGATATTATGCGTTGTATTCATATTTATAATCAAAAATTAAATATAAATGTCTGATATTAAAATATTTTTATGAATATATACACATATATAGTTTTAAATTTTAATTAACTGACAGATATATATTATATAGTTTAATATATATTATAAAAAAATATGTTATTCACTATTAAAAATAACATATATTCGATCCGTATCCGTATGTGTTTAATATTCGGTCTGCATTTATATTTGCAAAACTGGAGCTGATACCTTTCAGGACCACACACATATATATTTTGCAATAAGATTAGGGTGGCTCCTCCTTGTCCCTAAGAGCATCTCGGAGGGTGTTGTTTGCTTCAACTTCTCTAAGTCTGCGAGCAGTAGGAGTTGTGGGGATTTTCGATTTAATACTAGCAAGAAAACGGATGCACGTGTTAACGTGCAACGGCTTTCACGCTCCAATCCTTTTACCAATTAATATTCTAAAAGATTTCACAAAACCTTTATTGAAATGAAGATTAAATTTACAATAATATGATATTTTACTTTATATTATATAGAAAATCATACATATATAAATAAAAATAAATAAAAATAGTCGTCAATTGATCCCATTCTATTTTCTTACATTCTCCACTAATTATGAATTTAATGTAGTAGCATGAGTCTTTGCATCTGTCAAGAATAACATCTAAAAAATATTAAGCATATAAAGTTATCAACCTTTAATAATAATAAAATATTAACTGCAATGTCAATAACATCACATAAAAATACATATATCTCATTGTTAGAAAAAAAAAAAAAAGTTATGTATAACCAGCTCTGTCACGTCCTGTTACAAATACGATACGATATGTCATAATATTTGTGACGATATTGATATAATTGACGAGTAGCATGATGTGCCTTCTCTTCGTAAAAAGATGATCAGATGCATGGCTTGTCACGCGAACCGATATTGACACGTCTGATAATCATGTCTAAATTAATTAACACGCATGTCATCACTAACTGATATCAAAAATAGATTCATACACGAACGACACGATGCATATCAAATACGTTATATATACACTAACATTTTTATATAAAAATTAACGTCTAGGATTTAACCACACGGATACGCGTGTTAATTTATATTTATGTGAGTTTTTATTCTAATATTCAATCACGACCTACAAATACGCGAAAACAGATATCCGAAGATGTATCTTAATTTATAATATTTTTTGTTGTATTTTTTTGACATTTTTTTCTATTTATTTAATGAAGAACGTAAATTTATCATTTGTATGAAGTGACTGTTGTTTTCATTTTAATTACATTCCGAAACATCAATTGAAAATATAGTTTTGTCATGTGATGTTACATTACATTATGTTTTTCTTCACTATCAAATTAATTAAAGTGACTTGTACCCGAATTATGTTCGAATTCAGATCGTCTATTTTTAGTTTAGATCCGAACCGCTCGAGATGCTTTGGCACAAATATTAAAGTGACTCATAGATTAATTCCACCCAGAGTCATATTGATCTGAATTCTGATCAGACAGTCTAGATTTAACCAAAATTTGAGTTACTTTCAGATATCCGGACCAGTATTGTAAATAACAATATGCGCTCGTCAACCAAACAGAGTATCGCCAAATGATTAATCTAAAATAATTAGCCATAATCAGAAATAATCAGCCAATTAATATGAAAAATAATCGGAAATAATAGTCCTGTTAATCAGAAAAATCTGTGACAATTTAATCAGCACTAATGACTAATTGACTAATTGATCGACATAAGAGAAGTTTTTTGGCATAAGAGAATGTTGTAGATAGTCTGCAAAAATTTTGAATTTGGAATTTTAAATTCTGGCAGCAGTAGTACGACTAACAGGCTAACAGAAATAGACCAAGCGATGGGTAATTTTTCATTCATAATAATTATAAAATTAAGATGTACATAAACATAAAGAGTACCTCGTTTTAAATGTGGATCTTGATCCATACCTCTGATCTATAAATAGTTCGATAAATGTGGTACCACTATTACAAATTTCAACCGTTTTAAAAAATAAAATAAAAAAGATGGATCTTGAACAATATCTCCCATCCATAAATAGTTGGATCGTTCTCACTGCCTACAATCTTACTATATTGATTGAAAATGAATTACTATTTCTATTTCAGTATATCTGAATTTTATAATTACTATGAATAAAAAATTTCCTAAGTGTTGGCACCCACTTTCTAAACACATATGATATATCTATCCAATCTGTCATGTCCCTTGACAACCTAAACAGATCTCTCCTAATTAAGCATCAAATCCCAAAAACTCACGTATAATTTAAATACTAATTTTCAATTAGAAAACTTGGGTTTTCGTGGTGACGTCTGAGAGGTAACAGCGATGCTTTGTTTTCATGTCTTGTACCAGAACTGAGCATACAGCTCTCTCCAAATCCTGCAGACAGGGTCTCCTATGGGATATGGTTTTCATTCTCTGCCAACTATCCGATGTTGCTGTTCCCCAAGTCAAACGCCACTACTAAATTGCACATATTCCCTCATGCGTTGGTAATACCCCGAATACGACAGAAGTAGAGACTGGCATTACACATCAGGTAACATAAATTATTTGAACTCAAACAAAAAATAATATAAGAAGGAAAAACGGAAGAAGCTCAGTATTCAGCAGCTTTATTCGCGGATCACAGTTTTGTCTCACCCACTCGTGCGTCTCTGATTCCCACAACTCAGATACCATACCAAGGCGCAACCACCTCTCTCTCTCTCTCTCTATCCTTCCCTTTATATCTTACCCAGCCGCAATTCACCTTCTTCTTATCTCTCTCCTACAAACTGGATTACAAAACAAGACCTAATTAATTATATCCTACAATCGATCAAGAACGAAAAATGGTGCCTGGATTGAGCCGCTCACACTCCTGCACTTTCAGCCTCCCTTGCTCTACCCACCCGCTCATCTCACATCTCGAAGTGGACATCCATGAGGCGCGCTCCTGGCTCGCTCACTCTAATAGAGATCCTGCTTCGGCCACTGGGCTTCGGCACATAGATGCTCTGATCTCCACTGTCGAACAAGTTCTCAATGTCACTGAATCAAGAGAATATTTCTATTATGCGGAATGCACTGATCGGGTCCTTGATGACCTTCTCTGCCTTGCAGATGTTTATGGCTCTGTTAGATCCGTCGCCATAATGCTCAAACAAAACCACGCGGAGTTGCACTCTACATTGAGACAGCACGACACAACATGGCTTGCTTCCTCTGTGAAAACTCAACGCCACATAGAGAAGGAGATTTCTCAGCTAGCTTCCACTGTACGCCATGTCACAAGCAGCAGCGCTACTTCTGATATAGAAATAGGTATTGTTGTAAGAGAGGCAGTAACTGTGGCTGCTTTGGTATCAGTAGAGGTGTTGTCGAAAGTTGTTCTGACATCTTCTGCTGCTATAGTGGCGATGGGGTCAAGTAGAGTTTCATTGATAGAGGGGTTGTTTAAGAAGAGTTGCTCAGAAAAGGAGAAGGAAGCAGTAGCCATGGATAGATTGGAGGTATTGGCAGAATGTGTCATGGATTTGGAGAGTGCCAGCGAGAGTGTGTTTCAGAGTTTGGTTAAAGCTTGTGTATCGCTGTTAAATGTTGTTACTCTTTCCTTCTAACATTAGCAGTTTAGCACAGTTGTTTGGTTAGATCTAGATTTTCATGAAGGGAGAGTGAATTCTGTATATGTTCTTGTAGTTTTTGTAGTAACTATTTAGTGCAATTTTAAAAGGCAACTTGTCTCCAAAAGTCAAAACCTAACGAAACACTTGTGTTATTTTAATTCCCTTTGTTTTCTTCTTACTCAAGCAATCAGGCATTTTCTTGGACCTTTTGTTTAAGAAATATAATTTGAAGTTCTAGTAGTACATTTTCCAACGATCAAGTTAATTAATATGAATAAGATATACTAATTTACAGTGAAATGTAAGCATTTATGGTATCAGTTTGGCCTACAGGCATAAAACAAGCCCCTGCACCCCCCCCCCCCGCCCTCCCCCCCCCCCCAAAAAAAAAAAAAAAAAAAAAACCACAATCAAGCAGCTTAGATGATCTTGATATTTTTTGGAATTCTCTAATATAATACCGATTTTGATTTCACGGAATTGCTTGGTACTTGGTACCTTAATGTTCCCTACAAAGAAAATTTTGGATTCAGTAACGAGTGCCACAGAACAGAGTAGCAAGTGTACGGTTTTTTTTTTACCAGAATATCGGGTTTTATTTTCCCTTGTTCTCTAAGACCAATTTTCTTTTCGTAAAAATAAATATATGATGGTGATGGTGATGATGATGATGATGATGATGATCTTGATGGTTTTAATGGAGAAAACTTAATGTAGGATTTGATGGATGAAAATTTCTTGGTATTTTCCTAACTCTACAAAATTTTCATAAAGACCGTTGGCTCATCTTAAAAAGGGGCATGCATGTTGAAATGTAGAATACAGAAATTGGGCCTAACCCATCATAAATTATCATAGTAATAGTGTTCTTGTTTGAACAGCGGCCGTTTTCCAATCCATCAAGGCCCATTCAAAAAAGGCTGCAATGTGCGCTAAATCAGATAAGTTGCATTGTGGCCCGGCCCAGACAAGTAAAATACTGTGACGGCGTATTTCTGGTGCTCTAGCTATAGGGATGCAAACGGATCTGGATATCCGATATCCGTCCGGATACGGATAAGATTTTAAATTATCCGTATCCGAATAGTACTATTAAAAAAATTTATGTCTGTTATTTACTGTTATAAAAAGCGGATATTCGTATCCGTATCCGGAAAATAAAAACATATACGGACATAATTTTATCACTATCCGATCCGTATTCGATCCGTTTGTACGCCTATCTATGTAGCTAGAGACATGGCCCTCTTGTTTATTCATTAAATGAATGAAAATCTGCATATTTGCTTATAATCATTGGTCAAATTAAAAAATTCAAAATGCAGCCATGCTCTAGAAAAAACAATTATATCCTCTTTTGTAAAATAATGCCTGTAGGCAGTATGTAGCAAAATCAGAAAGATAGGCTGATCAGCTCACCCATTTCCTCTTAATTTCTTGATGTGAATTTTCCTTCCAAAACATAGATACATTAATTGATGGGAAGAACCTTCTCCTGTTGTTTAAGAGATTAAAAAATGGTGACATTTAATAAATTTAACAATTTAAGTTGGACAGGTAAGAATCATAGTCATTTTTGTTTAATATCTATAATGACTAATGGAGCAGTCTTCATTCATACAACTTAAGAATACAATTATAAAACCATAATAACAACATCAAAGACGTCTAATGAACAAGCCAAATTGCAAGATACCACCAACTGAATTTGTATATGGTGGAACTGGCATGCATAATACTTAAATAATTGATGGTGCCAAATTTGAAATTACAAAGCTTACAGCCACACTTGATCTTAATTATTTCATCTCTAATCCAGACAAACAACCTCAATCACAATCAATGACAGGATCTCTTCCAACTTGTTCTCCTATTAAAAAGCCCCATAAAACAAGTCCATTCTTCTATGTCATACCCTTGTTATTTTTTTCTTCTTCCATTTTGTTCTCATATCCTCTACATAAGCTGATTAAAACTAAAAGAAACCTAGCCTTTTTGTACCAAACATAAAGCAATAATTAATGTCTACCCTCCATTCCCACCATTCTCTACTCCTCTCTACTCTTACCAGAACACAAACTTAAACAATTTACCAAGATTCCACCTTCCTGCTCCCCCTTTTCTCTTTATAGTAAACGACTCTCTTTCATCTTCCTCCTGGTCCATTTTCTTTTATCATAGCCTTCCACAAGATGGGCTGCCCGGTATCAAAACCAGAACACAAAACCACAGTAGAACACTGCCGAGCCCGGTGCCGCCTCATCTCTAAAGCAATTGAACACCGATACTCTATGGCAGATGCTCATGCGGCATATGTGTTATCGCTTCGTTCCCTTGCCTCCTCCTTGCATGCCTTTCTCATCCCTTCACAATCCCATGTTGCTCCAGTGGTATCCAAGAGAGACATGCCATCTGGCCGGTCTCATATTCTGTTCGACTCGGCCAGGATGTCAGAGTCGAGTCATGTCAGGCATTCGGATGTCGTTATCAACCACTCAAAACACCATCCTCAGCCACCATCGATTTCCATCGAGCAGCATCCAAAAAGCCCGGACCCGCCACCGCCGCCCCCAGTGCAAAATTACAATTTTTCCCCTTACATGGATCCTCACTCTTCAGCACAAAATCCCAATTTTGCCCCTTATCCTTATCCACCTATGAACTATGGGATGCCGCCGATGAGTAGTTTCTTTCCTTTCTCTATGCCTTCAACTGGTAGCAACAGAATGTCTGGGCCAGGTGCTGCACAGACCAAAGAGCCAATCATGCCACCAGCCATGGACCCACCTTCGCCAGATCACGGGTCAGGCTGGGATTTTCTTAATCCATTTGGGAGCTATGATAGGTACTACGAGAATTACATGCCAAACTCAAGCTTTAGAAAGGTAAGAGAAGAGGAAGGAATTCCAGAATTGGAGGAGGTGAAAGATGAAAGCGATCATGTCATGTCAGCACAGGCAAGTAAAAGAATAGAAAAAGGGAAAGAAGTGGAAGATGTCGATGACAAGTTAAAATCAGTAAGTGCAAGAGGTAGTAGTGTCGGCGAAAGAAGTGTTAGAATTAGCTTTGATAGAGCAGCAGTTCATCAAAAAGAGATGGAGAGAGAAGTAGAAGAAGAGTCGGTCGCTCCACGTAGGGTTTTCCATAATGATTTGGAGGTTGTTTCAGAGATAAAAAAGCAGTTCGAGAGAGCGGCTGATGCGGTTGTGGCCATGGCAGCTGTGCTTGAGATGGGGAAGAGACATTATGACTTCAAGGATTCCATTAAAAAAGGTTAATAGTACTATATTTTTGTAGTAATGCTATATTTAATGATAACAGTATATATCCATTTTTTCTGATTCCATTAGAAAAAGGTTAATAATACTGAATTCTTATATCCATTTTGTCTGATTTCATTTGAATAACTAAATGAAACAGTGGCTGGAAGGTTGTGTTGTGGGTTACCTTCTATCCCCAATTCAATTGATGATGAATCGAATTATGAGGCATTTAATGCTACGGGAAACAATAGTTCTCTATCTATCACTTTGCAAAAGTTGTATATGTGGGAAACAAAGCTCCTTGAGGAAGTTCAGGTACGCTATATGCTTCTCCCATCTGATTTCCTCATTGGAAATACAAAGAAAAAGAAAAAGAAAAAAAAAAGTTTCTTCATTGGATATGGTCATATGGATCCAAATTTTTAAGAGAAATAATGGCAAAGCCTTTCACATAAAGATACAGCCTTTTTATAAAGTAGGATGTCATCACATGCTGACTTTATGTGCAACAAAGTAGTAGTGTTATTTTAAAGAATTCGGATCCAGTAGGGTACCGCACAAGGGAATTTTTTAGAATGATTCCCTAATTGGTGGATCCGGACCGTTCTTTTAACTTGGCACAAATCTCAAAGCTCAAAAATACTGTCTCCGTAAAGTGAGGGTGATCCTCTACAATACTACAGAGGATACGGATTCTATTTTAAAGGGACTAACATTTGAAATTGAGCAAGCTGAGCTGAGTGGTGAATATAATTAGGTGATTGTAATGATTGTTACTTTATTATCACTAAAAGTATTAGTGCATGGTTGGATCTTTTGTTTAGAAAAAAGTAAAAAAAAAAAAATTCCCATTGAGCATGAAATACAACGGTGGAATCATGAATTTTGATATCCCTTTGGTAATTATATTTATTTATTCCAGAAACTACGAGGACTGTCAATTTTAATCTTAATTTTAAATACAGGAAAAGATATTTATAATGAAGCATGTACTTACTTGGGAGCTTTCGCAATGTGAAAAACTATTAATTATTGCCAAAAATTAGAAAATCTACATGTCATTTTAGTAAGAGCAAAATATGTCTCCGGTACTACGGAATTGTTGTTTAAATTTTTACAAAATGCATTGTTGAGAGTCTATTATTGTGCTATTATTTTTTATGACCCATTATTTACTAATTAATTGAAGTTTCCTTATGTCAGAACGAGGAAACTCTAAGAGCAAAATATCAAACAAAATGCAATGAATTGTACCGCTCGGAGACGAGAGGACATGATCCAGATAAAATCAACGAAATTCAAAGCTCAATTAGTAAATTATCGACAAGAATGAGAATTACTCTTCAGGTTCTTCATAGCATCTCTAACAAGATAAGTGAGATAAGGGATGAAGAATTGTGGCCACGGATCTGTGAGCTTGTGCAAGAGTAAGATTTTTTATTTTTTATTTAAAAGAACGAGGAGGGATCCAATTACCATAATTTTGAGTTACTACAAAGTTACAACAACTATTTTCTACATTTTTAAAATCCAAATCGTCAATCCTAATAGTTCAACATAATCTCCACAATAAAATGTGCTTGCAGATCAAATTTTATATATTTATTAAGTATTTTACAAAAACTAGTCAAATTCAAACTATTGAATTTTGTGCTCATCTTAATAAATAGTAAAAAAATTCAAAAAAAATATAAAATTTGATCTGAAAGCATATTTTATTGTGAAGATCATGTTGAATGGTTTGGATCGACGAATTGGAATTTGAAAATGTAAAAAATAGTTGTGGTAATTCAAACTTGTGATAATCATCCCTCTAAAAGAACAGTACATTTAGTGATTATTAACAGTTACACTAATAAGAGTTTTACACATGTTGAGAATAATAATTTTTAAATTAGTGGGGTCTATTATAATTGGTAGTTGGTTTCTTATCTTATTGGACGACTGTTTCAATGCCATATTATTTTTCTTTAAGTTTTTTTTTATTATTATTTATCCTGTCAACTTCCGCCTTATTTTATTCAAGGACTTGATTGTTTTCTTGTGGAGATGCAAGAAAATTGTCATCTTTCTTTTAAAAGTAGGATATTAGTCACTATATACCACAGGAAAAAAATGATGGGTATTTATTTTTTATCATTAGGTTGTCGGTTGACTGTTGGAAGTGTAGATGTAGTCCAATTATTAAATTTAAGCATAATACCAACTACAGCTTTTCTCTTGCATGTGTACTTTTTTTCTTCTTTTGATAACATATAGAGATATTATTGATGATAAAAATAAACTTCACAGGTTAATGAAAATGTGGGAAATCGTACTGGAATGTCATCAAGCTCAGTTGCACGCGATATCACAAGCAAAAGCATTAGACTTTGCATTCACAAATGGAATCAACCAAATGGAATCAACCAAACAGCTGCAAGTGGATTTACTGAGCTGGCTCACCAGTTTCTCAGCATGGATACATTTCCAAAGAAGTTATGTTCAATCACTGAACAATTGGCTGATAACGGGTCTAAATTACGAACCTGAAATGACTGAAGATGGACAAGCACCGTTCTCACCGGGACGATTAGGGCTATCACCTGTTTTTATTATCTTGAACAACTGGTCAGAAATTATAGATAAAAAAATCTCAGAGGTTAATGCGGTTAGAGCTATGGAGGCCCTTTATAGTGGAATCCTTGAGTTACGAGAAAAGCATAAACTTGAACAACACCGCATGTTAACAGCTAACGGGGACCAGAAGGCCATTCGCACAATGGAAAGAGAAGAGAGATTGTTGCTCAAAGAGCTGAAAGCAAAGAACAGAAAATTAAAATCAACATTGAGTCAGAATAATGTGTACTTATTGGGCTCAGGATCAGCTCCTGATACCCACAGACACAGCTTGAAAATAAATTTGATGCGAATATTTGAATCCATGGAGGGATTTGCATCTGATAATGCAAGGGCATATGAGGAGCTCCATATGCATTCTGACGAAGAAAGTAGTACTGTATATTAAAAGCGTGTGCAAGAAGTAGAATTCAGGACCAACATTTTGACAAGATTGTGTACAGAGCCTTAATATGTATATTTTCTTTTGTGGCTGTATACAATATTCCTTTTTTTTTTTCCCTCAAAGTGTGCTAGTTTTTCAAACCCTGTAACTTCGATCATAAGAATAATAAAAGGACAATTGATTGCTATTAACAGTCAGGAGAAGACAAAGATTGAATTATTTTCTAAACATGTAATCTATCAGTCAAAAGACCTCCTAAATAAAAATCAATTATACACAAAAACCCCTATTTAAACTTAAAACCCACATTCCTGTGTCTCTCTTTACACAAATTCAAGTACAACAAGAGGATACGCTAACCGAACTTGACTTGTCTCTCAAGCAACAAAGAGCTCAGCCTTGCCATCAATGAACAAGCTCATGAACTCCTCACCATCAACCGTCTCCTTCTCAATCAGAAGCTGTGCAAGCTTGTGAAGGATGTCAACATGTGTGGTTATGATTTGCGTTGCGCGTGAGTAAGCTCTCTCAACAAGTTCCCTAACCTCTGCATCTACTATATCAGCTGTTGCCATTGAGTAATCCTTCTGGGTTGTCATCTGCACGCCAAAAATAGCTGACGAGTGTTAATCCCAAGCATTTTAATTTAAACATAGCATTTCTGCCACCAGTGTATTGCAATACTTTTCAAGAAACACCCAGAAATTTATTCTACTGAAAATGATGAAAGTTTCTCTTGACTTTTCCATAATATTCTGTCAGAGTTTCTCCGACTAACAACAGTTAAGCCTAAAACATGTGCAGATATCAAACAAAAATAAGTGCACTAGATGCAAATGTAATCACATAGTTGCACATTAGTAAATTTTTAAAACAAGAAGAATACCTGCTGGCCCAAGAATGGGTTGCCACCCGCCCCACCAATCGCAATCTGGCCGATCTTTTTACTGAATCCAAACCTCTCAACCATTTGTCTGGCAACACGAGAGACTTGCATGAAATCATTGGATGCCCCTGTTGTCACATTATCCTGTCCAAAAATCACCTCTTCAGCCACTCTGCCACAAAGGTAAAGAAAATTATTAGTATAAGTGCAAAGGGCAAAGTAGAAAGATATTTTATGAGCTTTTTTTTTCTTTTATTACCTTCCACCAAGGGCTACTGCCATTTGGTTCTCTAGGTAGCTCCGGCTGTAAAGACCGGACTCGAGCCGTTCTTCACTAGGGGCAAAGAAGGTGAGCCCACCAGCTTGGCCTCTAGGAATAATTGAAATTTTTGCAACTGGGTCATATTCAGGCATTAGGGCACCTACCAAAGCATGGCCAGCCTCTGAAAAGGTCCAGAACTAAACATGTTAGGAAAATGAAAGGTGAAATAAAGGTTTTTGCAGATTACACTGGTATTTTTCAGCCAACCCAGGATTTCCCATGCTTGAAATGAACACCTCACAATTTTTTGGCTATTTGCAACAGTCACCCAATCAATAAAACAAATATCAATCATGCATAATATGACTACAGATACCTTACAAGAAAAGGGAAAGCAACATATATGGTTTCTCAGAGTTAGAACTAGTAATAAGCTCTTCACTCTGTTTTTGCTCAAGTTGAACTTGCTACAACAACTGGTGTGTTTGTAAAATAAACAGAAAAGAGCTGGTTGGGTGTTAAAAGTAAATGTGAGAAATTATCACCACTATTTGGTAAAAAGTTGTACTTTGCATGAAACCCTACAAAAAGCAAACCATGGTAGGCAAGAATAGTTTTACCATGATAGGCTACCAGCCTCTTCTTCTCTTCTGACACAACGGCATTCTTCTTCTCAGGCCCCGCAATTATTCTCTCCAAGGCATCAGATATCTCATCCTTGCTTATCTCCTTCAGATCACGCCTGGCAGCAAGAATGGCTGCCTCGTTCATTAGATTTTGGAGATCAGCACCAGTGAATCCAGGAGTGCGTCTGGCAACTTTATCAAAGTCAACATCCTTTGCTAGTGCCTTTCCTCTGGAGTGAACCTGATGCACATAAGATATTTTACAAAAATATTTCCATACATGACCAAAACAACGCTGTATGAGCAATATATCTGGAGTTCTCTATTTTGCTCTGTATTATGAAAGGGTAATTAACTTCAGCAAATTATCACTTCTACTGGTTACAAGCAAACAGCTGTGCAACGACAACGAATATCATTTATTTTTTTTTTTTTTAGTTTTGGTTACAGAACCCATGTCAAGATTGAGATGGAACTTCTCAAAAGTGTTCTACCTAAAATACTAGCTAATTTTAATAATGTGACTCGAGATGTGCCTTCTTATCCAATAAATTTTGGCACACTTGTGGAAACTAGTCAAAACATCTAAACATAAAATATGGTTACCAATTGTACTTGCAAGGTAGCGATTTAATTTCTGATTGAATGCAAGCACCAACAATGCCATACCATCTAAGATACTTAAAAGTTAAAACCAACCATCACGGTATGCACAAAAGGGAACCAAAAATAATAATAGAATTCTCAACAAAAAGGGCACAAAAGACATACCTCCAAAATCCTGACTCTTCCAGCTACATCAGGCCGATCAACTGTGACCTGTCTATCAAACCGACCAGGCCTTAGCAGAGCAGAATCAAGTACATCAGGCCTGTTAGTCGCAGCCAAAACTATAACCCCACTATTCCCAGAGAAACCATCCATCTCAGTCAAGAGCTGATTAATCGTCTGCTCTCTCTCATCATTTCCACCCCCAAGCCCAGCCCCACGTTGCCGACCAACTGCATCAATTTCATCAATAAACACAATGCATGGCGCCTTGGACTTGGCCTTCTCAAACAAATCCCTAACTCTAGATGCACCGACTCCCACAAAGAGCTCCACGAATTCTGATGCGGCGCATGAGAAGAATGGCACGCCAGCCTCTCCTGCCACAGCACGTGCCAATAGGGTTTTGCCTGTGCCGGGTGGACCCACTAGTAGGCATCCCTTGGGTATCTTTGCCCCAAGTGCAGTGTACTTGTCAGGGTTCTTCAAGAAATCTACCACTTCTTGAAGTTCCAGCTTGGCCTGATCAGCACCCGCCACATCAGCAAAGGTAACCCCAGTCTCAGGCACCTCTTGGAATTTTGATTTTGATCGGCCAAAGTCCATGGGCCCACCAAGCCCCCCAGGGCCACCACCTGAGCCTCCCTGGGCCCGGCGAAAGAGTAAGAAGACACCAGCAAAGGCCAAAATTGGGAATAACAAGTTACCAAGGAAATTCAACAGCCCGTTGCCACCTTCCCCTTCTGAGACTGAGATATCCACACCGTTCATTGCCAAGATGTCGATCAGATCGGGATCATTCGGCACAACCACATTCGCACGGCGCCCATCAACAGCTGTCAGTTGCAAGACGCCACCATCTTTGGAAAATCTGACCCGTTCGACCTTCCCTTTCTTCACAGCGTTTAAGAATTCACTGTATCTCCACTGGGTTCCATCGGGGAGGTCACTGGCTTGAGGACGTGGCGCAGTGACGAGGGATTGAGCAAATGGATTTGAAGGGTTGGAGGGTTTAGTGGCAGTTTCTAATTCGACGGAAGGGGCTGCGGGTGGGGCCTGTTGTGGGGCCAAATCCTCAGCAAAAGCGGGTTGGGTCATTGTGGAGATGAGAACTGTCGCCATGGCAGCGTTAGAGAGGGCGTTAACGGGTTTGGGCATAGGTTTCGGAGAGAGGAGGCATACTGGGCTCCGATAGAACTTGCGAGAGGTCTTGGAGGTGTAAAGAGGAGAAGAGAGGAGGGGATGAGTGTAGCTCGTGGAAGCCATTTGACGAAATGCCGGAGAGAAGTGAGAAGCAGAGAGAGCGAAGAGCGCTGGTTATAAGAGAAGAAATCAGAGCTTTTTTCTCAGAGGAAGCGTTTTGGGATGGGATTCACGACGTGGAGATGGTTGTTGCCATCCAATTCATGTGATATTTTGTAGATTTTGAGGAAAATTAAAGTAAGAAGAATGAAAATGATCCTCAAAAAATGGAAAAGAAAATTGGTTTTTTTCTGAGGTTGGGAATGGGCCAAGAGGCGACAAACCTTGTCAAACAAGTTAAGAGGCCAGATGGTCGACAGCATTCGTGTCAATTAGCCTCCCAATATATCTCTGATAGGCCTTAAATTCTTTTGCGGGTCATCTCAAGTCCAAATTTATTTCTGGTATAACTTGGGTCTTGTTTGTAAGAAGGCCTTGTAGATGGTTCAGAAATTATGATCCTGAATGAGTCGAGTTAAAATGAACCATTGGTTTTGTGTCTCAACCATATTCTATTTCTATATCTTTGTTTACAAAGTTCAAACAGTCGATCTGAACCGTTCATCTTGTTCTACATATTAAAATGTGCTTAGAGACCAAATTTTATATTTTTTGAATTTTTTTTACTATTTGTTTATATAGGTACAAAATCACTACATCTAGACCATCCAAAAACGGTGATTTTGTACCTATCTAAAAAATAGTAAAAAAATTTCAAAAAATATAAAATTTGGTCTCTAAGCACATTTTAATATGTAGAACAAGATGAACGGTTCAGATCGACTGTTTGAATTTTGTAAACAGAGATATAGACATGGAGTATGGTTGAGGCACAAACCAATGGTGCATTTTAACCCTACTCATTTTGAATTTACATCCCCTTAGGTTACCTGACTGAGTACAATTGAATTGGACAGTCTGAAATTGAAAATTTTAACTTGACACGAATCTCAAAGCACAAATAATACTGTCCCCTGACATCATCCCGAACAAGCACCTGCTGAAATTGACTCTGAACCATCCATTTCAATTGTGTTGAGTCAGGTACCTGGGAGGATACGTATCCCCATATTTTGATACGTGTAAAAGATTTTCTTCATTTTACGGTTTGAGATTTACCCTTACTCGCTTTGAGAATCATACTAGGGCTGAGGCAATATTATTTAGGCTTTGAGATTCGTACAAAGTTAAAAGAACGGTCAAAATCCATTAATGTAAAATATTCACTTTTACAGTATCGACGAGGATGTGAATTCCATATTTTTGACTATCTTGTATATTTCTTTTGTAAACTACAAGCTCTCCTGGATTGTTCTTTCTATTAAGGCAGATCTAAAGGTTAGCCACGAGTGCTCAATTATCTGTAGAATTTTAAAATTTTAATTATGTATATTGAATAATTAAATTTTGAGGAGGGTTCAAATGTATTTATTTTTTATATCTCTATCGTGCCTCTATTTTTAAAGACATTAATAAATCAAAATTTAAATCATAAAGACCAAAATAAAACTGTTAAATATGATCTATATTATTTTTATATATATGCTCATAAAAAATCATATTTTTATTTTGTTTTTATGTGAATCAATCATTTGAAAAATTAACGCTTAGAAATTATCCACATTAGTACATTTTACAAGCTCTTGATAACAAACAAAATGAAGTTGAAATGTCATAAATTTTTACACATGCATAAATAAAATGATGTAGATCATATCTAACAGTTTTATTTTGACTTTTAAATTTTAAATTTTGAGTTATTAAAGTTCTTAAAAATGGAGATATGATAGAGACAAAAAATAAAGGCATTTGAACTCTCCTCTTAAATTTATGTTTTAAAAGTTTTAATATAGTCCAATTTTTTTTTTAAAAGATTAAATGTTTCCTTGTAATTTAGTGGTTAGAATTCTATTTTGTAGATGCAATGAGTTGGATTCAAATTCTACTTATCACATATTGTGTAGTTTAAATTTTAGAGAAATGTTCCTGTACCCCGAGCCACCAAACCCGAGCCCGTCCCCGAACTGGTTTAACTGGGTTTAACCATCCGCTAATAACGGTAATTTATTAATTTTTCATTAATTAATGAATTGCTGTTTTAACGCATTGCAGTTTTACATTGATTGCTTTAAATGTTAGCTTTGCATGCTTTTGTCTTGCGCTTTAATTTCGTGGACAGTCTGTTAGAAACAGTTGTAATCACCAATCTCCAAATTAGTCCCCCCAGATTGTTAACGGTCCTCTATTCATTAATTAACTACTTACTTGAACGTACTTTAAAGTACTTTAAAGTACAATTTAAATCCAATTAGCTCGGGGATGCGATGGGGGATTGGTTCTAATTTTAATTATGCAAATTAACAGCTTTTTATATTTAATAACTAAAAATACAGTCTCCATTTTGAACAAGTAATCTATTAAATGAAGATTTTTCAATGTTTGTAAACACAGGTTTATATGCTTTAAAATATATTTAAGAATAAGTTTTAAAATGTGTTTGTAAACATAGGTTTACATATTTGTAATACAGATTTTTTAATTTTTGTAAACACTGGTTTATATGCTTTAAAATGTGTTTGTAAACACAGGTTTATATGCTTTACACACAGGTTTATATGCTTTAAAATGTTGTTTTCTTGCCAGTATATATTGGTTTACTTGCACAAGTTTATATGCTTTACACACAGGTTTATATGCTTTAAAATGTTGTTTTCTTGCCAGTATATATTGGTTTACTTGCACAGGTTTATATGCTTCACACACATGTTTATATGCTTTACACACATGTTTATATTGTTTTGTAAACAATTGTTGTTTCGAAGTAGTAGTTTCATTGTTATTTAATAGAGTTTTACATGCTTAGAAATTGGTATTGTTGGGACAAGTTCTAAATTTATGATTGTTTCGAAGTAGTAATTTTATTGTTATTTAACAGAGGTTTGCATGCTTAGAAATTGTAATTGTTGGAGTTTTGACTAACATAAAATAATTGATGAGGCTGCTAACAATTGTTGTTTCGAACTAGTAGTTTCATTGTTATTTAATAGAGCTTTGCTTGCTTAGAACTAGTAGTTTTAACTAACATAAAATTCAGAGCTGTAAACATTTTGGTGGGGGACGTGCTCGGGTATTGGTACAAATTTAGAGCTTTAAATTTTATGCACGGGGACGAATTCGGGGATTTGTTTTTATTTTAAAAAATAAAAAATTAACTCATTTATAATGAAAGTTAAATACTTGAACGCAGTTGTTTAAACACTTTCCTTTATATGTTTAAATTATCCGATTGTTTCGCTGCATTTGGTGGTGCCTTTGTTAATTTTTTTAACAGAGCGTTTTTCTCTTCATGCAACAAAATTATGTATAATAAAGAAAGATTGATACTGTTATTGCGCTGTATAAAGTAAAACCTGATATTTTTATCGCCGACATTCTAGAAGGTTGGGGGACGCGTGCGGGTACTTTGTTTGGGGTACAATTATCAGCTTCCTAAATTTTAACCCTTCTATTAAGATTTTCTAATTCTGTTCCTAATATTTCATTTGCTCTAAGCATTTAACAAAGTACTAATACATTGTTTTTCCTTTTCTTGTAAGCAGTAAGTATCAGCTAATTCTGAAAAGAAATTCTGGTATACCTAATTCATGAAATAAATGACAATAAAAGTTGATAAAAACACTCATGAATGTAGGGAATAGCTAGACCTACTGTAAAAGAAGGTCAGCTAGGAAAATTAAGTTGTATATCTATAAGTAATTGATGACGAATGTATAAAAAATTAAGCATTCGGTGTATATATAGTGTATGTAAAAATAACTTCACAAAATACAGTCAATTACAACTCCTACAGCATGCAAACTAACTTGTAGTACAAATGTACAATCGAGATCTGTGAGCGTGTGGTACTTGCCAAACTTAATCAAACAACATATAGTAGAAGTGATATTTGCATATAAACATGTCAAATTCAATTAAACGCATCATTGTATATGCAATTGCAGGGAAGTCCTTTTTTTTTTTTTTTGTGTGTGTGTGCGCCAAATTGTCTGTATGCGGGGAGGTCCAACTGAAGGATCATTATCCCCTCTTATAGCTATCTATAATAATTAATAAGAAACGAACGGTCTGAATTTAGTTCCAACTGGATAAAAAAAAAATTCGGTATCTATTATAGATATAGGAATTTCATTCATTATTTTACACCCTCCTTCAATTATTATTATTATTATTATTATTGGAAGATTTTTTAGATATTACACAGTCATAATATTATTATTATTATTATTATTATTATTATTATTAATGATGCTGATTTTTTTTTACTATTTTTCATAATTATGAAATATGACAAAAAATGATCTAAAATATTGACAACTTTCTTATATTTTTAAGTCATTTTTTTTTCTATATTTAATAAATAGTAAAAAAAATTCAAAAATAGTAAAAATTGATATTCTACAAGTTTATTATATAATCAATTTAGATCTAAGCGATATATTTTTGAAGCAATATCACGTAAGGCCTTGTGTTATTTCTAGCACTTGAGTCTTACTCTTATTATTGTTATTGTTGTTTAACCATTGGATTTTAAGGGCGTGCTCCAGACGAAGAGAGGCGGAAGAAAGGAAAGGGAGAATCACTATGAAAGGAGACATTCACCCCAAATCGATTCCTGTCTGAAGGTTTCCCCTGCTCCAGAAGAGAATAACCGGAGAGGAAGCGGAGGGAGGTGAAGAACTACTGTTCGGAGGGGAGAGCGGAATCGTGTGGTGTTGATTATCTCCGAATTTTGTCACCCCAATTTAAGATGTAAAATTACTATTTAGGAGGCTGCCTCCCCCTTAGAATTTTCCTCTTCTTTCACTTTAATGATAAATTTTTCCTCTGTTGTGGACCACAGCCTAAATTTCAATGCGTGGGGGTGATGAGTGGAAGAACAACTCAAAAGTGATGAACTCAAAAACAGAAATATGACTGGATTGTTTCACTTAGTCAAGTCATTAGTCGTGGGAATTATGGGGCTTGCAAGTTGCAAGGGATTTATCATTTATCCTTTTGACTAGTGAGAGAAATTTAATTTTTGTTTTACACCTTTTGACTAGTGGTTCAGGCCTTCCAGAAACAAAAAGACTAGTGGTTCACTACGTTCAGTGGACGTGGTATCCTTCTCAAACTCTTCCGTCTCCATTCCAGTGAAATACACAAGTCCTCTCATGTTATACCTTACTATTTCGTTACTTTAGGCTGTGTTTTAGAAATCTGTTGTGCAGAGGAAGGAGACAAGAGATGAAGAAAGGGGAACACGCTCATGTTACTAGCTCTGTCTACATCCTGAATCGGGAGTATGAATTTCAGAGGCTTTGAACGTAGAGTTACCCTGCAACGGTAGCGTTTCCCCTTTCTCTCCTCTCTGATTTCTTAAGTTCTGAAGCGAGTAACTGTGGCGGGCAGCTCCGGTCTGCCTTCGTTCAACTTCCTTTTCTTTAATGAGAGGTTTACCCTCCGTTGTGAAGCACAGCCTTATATTTCTCCAAAATATTTTTCCAAAAAAGAAAACTAAAAGGGTGCATGTGTTCAGCGTGTCACTGTGTGTGTGAAGAAAAAATTCACTCCCGTGGGGAAAAAAATCCACTCAAAGTGATTTTTTTTTCTATGTACGCACACAGTATTTCGGCCATTCAAATTAGACCCGAATCCAAACTCATTCCCGTTCCCGTCTGGTAGCCAAATACGCCCGAATGGAAAAAGTGGAACGAAGCAACTAAAAAATAATGGAAAATTTTGAAAAACAGGTCTTCCCTGGTAAAACTGTAATTGGGAAGTGACCACTAATATTATTTTGGTACAGGGTTTTCATGGAATAAGTATGGGACTCGTTTGTTTCATTGTCAAATTAATTCATTCAGTGTATCGAGCCCATCTCATAGTGGTCCTCAATATTACATTTATTAATGCACGCTCTCCGTGCAAACTTATTTTGACCCTATTCGGCAGATGTATAGGAATGAAAACTCAAAATTTTTGAACTGATTTTTACTGTTCATTTTTTTTCTCACGTAAACAGTAAAATATGAACGGGGCCTTCATATATGCATCTGGGAGCTCATTATTATAAGAGTAGGGCTTGGATGCTATGGATAGCATAAGGTTATTTGTGCTACGGTTATAAAAATCTATTGTATAAACTTTAAACTTTGATTAAGTAACTTAGTAAATTAGATATATAATGAACAAATACCAATTCTTATTATTTTTGAATTTTTTTACTATTTTTATAATTTATGAAATATGACAAAAAATGACTTAATAATAAAAGAAAATTGTCAATATTTTAGACTATTTTGTCATCTTTCATGAAAAATAGTAAAAATTGACATTCTGTAAGTTAATTATATAACTAATTTACTGAGCTACTTTAATCGAAATTTGAAGTTTATACGATAGGTTTTTATGGCCATAGCACAGATGACCTTATGATAATAATTAGGCCCATATAGGGGTGGCAACGAGCTATTACAGAGCGAGCTAGGTCACACTTGAACTCGGCTTGTTGGTGTATGAAGCTGAGCGAGCGAGTTTTGATTTCAGGTCCCGAGCTAAAACTATTGCTCAAGACTGACTCGTGGCTTGTCCAAGCGAGCTGATATCTCCATATTATATCTAAATTACGACCCTAAGTTACACTGAAACCTGTGCTTTAAAGCCTATAAATGTGGACTTTTTACTTATATTTCGATGAAATGTGGTACTGCTATGCTTTCTTTGGTATTTTGCAGGAAAAAGGGCGAAAAACTGGATCTGACTACTTTTCATACGGCCTGTATGACATTTTGTACGGCCCGTATAAGATCTGCCCAACTGCACAAAAGGTTCCACAACAGAGGCACAAAGTCTCCAAGACAAAGCACAGGCATACGGCCCGTACGGCGCTAAATTGGAAAATCCAGCTGGAATCTGAAATCAGCTTAATTTAAGGAGGCCGAAAAGGAAGTCTTTGAAGGCGCGATCTGGGGCATTAAATGAGATATTCCACACCAAAAAAAGGGGGATTCATCACTGGAACTTGAACAACCTTTCTTGGAGCAAAAGACAAGAGGAGGAAAAGAGGAAGAGAAATGAAAAACGCGAGTTTTCAACATATCTTCAGATTTTCCACTGTTTTGTCATGAGCTCTTTCATCTCTTGTTATTTGTGTTATCTTATGAACATGAGTAGCTAATTTACTTTGTTTCTAGGGTTAAGATGTAGTTTCTAGTTTAGTTTTGTTTGCATGCTATTTGGATTTTGTGTTGAATGCTTTGTTTTTACTTTGTTGAGTAGTATTTTGATTGCTTTATTTGTGGTTGCTTGAATTGATTAGTCATCCCGTTAGATGAATGCGCACATCTAAGTGTTAGGAGTCAAATCTATGACATTCAATCCAATTGAATAAAGTATATATGAAGTAGGGTGAAACCAAGGAGTACCCGAAAGGTGAAACTTTCCTTGAGGCGAAAGTCCTTGGATACTTTTAGTAAACCAACAAGTAATTTAGATAAATTAGGCCAAAATACGAAAGTTGAGGTTTAACGCATCTAAGAGGGAAGTATTTGAGTCCGGTAATCGGGTACTAGGCCAAAATGCGAAAGTTGAGGTTAGGTATCTAGATCTGGTCGATAGTGAAAGTTTTTATGCTTAGATAACAAGGAATAAAACAAAAATTTTATTCGACTCTAAACAAACGATCTAGTTATTGTAAGTGTAAGAAATAATCTTAATTAGCCTAATCAAGAATGGAATAACATAATACCTTGGATTTGATCTCCAAATCAAATCAAGAAGAGTTGTCTTGCTTAGCAACTTCTTATTCCCTTCCTCCTTCAATGGTGGTTGTGCTTTAGCCTCTCAAATGACGAGCCTCCTTAGGTATCCACCGAGAGATTAAAGAAATACTTGTATCTCTAAGGCTAGTAAGAGATTAACAAGTAGAACCTTAATCCTAGTTTAACCCTCTTCTTAATTTCTGAAAATTTATTAGAGGATTTCTAGATCTCAACACATGAGAAAAATTGGGAGAGGAGAAAAAAGCAAATTTCGGCCAAGATATCTTTCACAGAATTTCTGACCTTTCGGTACTAAAATCCTTATATCTTTTTATAGGTAACTCCAAACGACTTGAAATCTTCACCATTGGATTCTAGACTCCAAGGGCTACAGATTACATAGGCTATGCATCCAGAATGATTAGTATTTGCCCTTTCAAATTCCAGTTCAAAATTTACCTAAAAAATCTGTCCAGAAATTTCTTT
The DNA here is from genome assembly GCA_033356055.1 of Carex pumila. Taxonomy (NCBI): domain Eukaryota; kingdom Viridiplantae; phylum Streptophyta; class Magnoliopsida; order Poales; family Cyperaceae; genus Carex; species Carex pumila. Next base: position 83,270 of record JARJHM010000834.1, read on the forward strand.
GCTCTTTAATGAGATTGATTAGATTTAATGACATATTTAAATATTCCTTAAATCATGTCATTACTAATCAATTCTCTCCAGCATATATTTGGGCTTTGGGCTTAAACATATTAATCATATTAATATTTAATTAAGCCCACAATCCCATACATTAAAAGAGACCAACATATAAATTAATATTTCATGTTAATTTATATGCATCTCTCATGTCTCAAAAACTATTTAAAATATGTTACATATACTTTAAATATTACTAGGATTATTTTATAACATCTCCATGTCATAAAATTGTTCACATATAATTTGTACAAATTAATTATAACTTCTTATAATTAACATAGCACATATTATATACATATCACATATGCTTTATTAATATATTTTCTTTTAATCTTTCATATGGTGTGACCCTATGGGATCCCATCATTATGGCAATAGAATTAAACATTTTAATTCCATAAATCAATGATACAACTAGCCATGGTATATTGATTACCCAAATGACGTGGATGAAAAAGCATAATGCAAAATCACAATCCTTGTAACATTAAAAATGTTGTTGTGTCAATTCCTTGCCACATGATATCCAAATAATCGTAAGGTAGGAATGTGTCATCCTTACCAATTATTCTTTCTTGATTTCCTGAAATTTAATTATGATATGATTATCATATAAGCATATTACATGCACATAATATAAACTTTATCAAGGGACCCAGAGATATCATCACTTATATTAACATATAAGGGACAATGATTTCTTGATACGTATCGTTCTTCCGCATAAGTTATATGCACTGCAGTAACTGCCTTTATAACTCCCGGTTAAAGAAAGCGTTGAACAGTACCAACAATACACATCCCTTATGTAAGAAAAATAAATATCTCAATCAAAGAATTCAAGACACAATGAAATATCAATGACACATAACACAATCCATATGATATTTCATTCTTGGGTCTGTCCAGTGCCATACATCTCCATGTATGCACATGTGTGATTAGATCGATAACTCCTTATCGTATAACCTATAGAACATGGCCATCATCTAATCACCACACTTATCTTATATGGTCAACCAGTGTACCTTTGCTGATTGCCAAGATAAGGAACATTTAAGAGTAAACAAATTTATTCATTGTGAAGTTCTACAATTTAAGTCATCAACTCAAATGATCCACTAATATGAATACTCAAGGTACAAAATGATAAAATTATTCACTAATAAACTAAACATATCATAGATATGATCTGGGTCTAGGACACCAACACTAACAATCTCCCACTTGAACTAGAGCCAATCATATCAACTCTAAACGAGTGAAGAGTACATATCATCGTAGACAAATCTATGCATGAATGAATGTAAACTCAAAGCCAGTCACCTATATGCCTAATACCCATCAAAGAGGCATGTAACATGTGCTTAGCTTGGCCTAGAGGCTTTGTCAGTGGATCAGCTGTGTTCGCTTCTGTGTCTACCCTGCAAACCTTGATGTCTCCATGCTCAACAATCTCGCAGATGAGATGGTACCGTCGTAGAACATGCTTTGACCTCTGGTGTGATCTCGGCTCCTTTGTTTGCGCGATTGCTCCATTGTTGTCACAATAGAGCTCTATCGGACCCTCGGCACTAGGCACCACACCAAGCTCAGAGACAAACTTTCGAATCCAGCATCCTTCTTTTGCTGCTTCTGAGACAGCAATATATTCAGCCTCTGTGGTTGAATCTGCTGTGGTTTCCTGCTTGGAACTTTTCCAGCTCACAGCACCACCATTGAGGATAAATATATACCCTGATTGCGATCGAAAATCATCGGGATCGGATTGAAAACTAGCATCGGTGTAACCCTTCACAATGAGCTCTGTTTCCCCTCCATACACTAGGAAGCTCTCCTTAGTCCTTCTTAGGTACTTAAGGATATTCTTGACCGCTCCCCAATGAGTCATGCCAGGATTTGCCTGATATCTACTTGTTATGCTCAAGGCATAAGAGACATCAGGACGAGTGCAAATCATAGCGTACATGATCGAACCGATGGCGGAAGCATACGATATCCTTCTCATGTCCTCCAGCTCACCAGGTGTCGAAGGACACTGGATCTTGCTAAGGTGAACGCCATGTGACATAGGCAAGAACCCCCGCTTGGAGTTCTCCATGCTAAACCTCTTTAGCACCTTGTCAACATATGTGCTTTGGCTTAGTCCAATAAGCTTCTTGGATCTATCTCTATAAATTCGTATACCAAGCACATACGTAGCCTCGCCCAAGTCTTTCATTGAGAACACTTTCATCAATGATAACTTGACATATCCCATAAGGGAGATGTCATTCCCAATCATAAGTATGTCATCTACATACAAAACTACGAATATAATTGAGCTCCCACTCACTTTCTTATATACACAAGGCTCTTCATCGCACTTAACAAAATCAAACTTTTTAATCTCTTTGTCAAAACGAATGTTCCAACTCCTAGATGCTTGCTTCAAACCATATATGGATTGTTGAAGCTTGCATACCTTTTCAACATTGTTTGGATCCTCAAAACCCATAGGTTGTGTCATATACACAACCTCCTCTAAATCACCATTTAGAAAGGCGGTTTTGACATCCATTTGCCATATTTCATAGTCATAAAATGCGGCCAATGCTAAAAGAATCCTGATAGACTTGAACATAGCAACGGGCGAGAAGGTCTTGTCATAATCAACTCCTTGAATCTGACGGTACCCTTTCGCAACCAGCCGTGCTTTGTAGACAGTCAAGTTTCCATCCATGTCAGTCTTCCTCTTGAAGACCCACTTGTTTTCAATGGGTTTGACCCCTTGAGGTGGAACAACCAAGTCCCAAATATGGTTGTCATACATAGATTTCATTTCGGATTTCATGGCTCCCAGCCATTCTTCAGAGTCGGGTCTATTCATTGCTTCATTATAGGTCATGGGATCTTCGGTATCCAATACCGTCACCTCATGAAGACCCATGTACCTCTCAGGTACATGGACCACCCTTAAGGATCTTCGTAGGATGGGCTCTGTAGCCTCCTGATGAGCTTCTTCTACAACCTCTTGTGGAATAAGCTCTTCTACAGGCTGCGCCTCTGGAGTCTGAGATGGTGGTTGGACTTCTTCCTCAACCACTTGAGGAACAAGTGCTGCCCCACTCCCACTAGCTTCAGTGTCTCCCATTAAAGGCTCATGGTCACTCCCTTGAACCTCTTCAAGGGATATCTCAACTTCACTATTCCCTTTTGAGAGAAACTCTTTCTCCAAGAATACTGTATGCCGAGCAATAATGACCTTGTTCTCGGATGGGTAATAGAAATAGTATCCTCGAGTTTTCTTAGGATAACCTATAAAAAAACATTTATCTGATTTTGGTTCAAGCTTGTTGGATATCAACCTCTTGACATATGACTCGCATCCCCAAATTTTAAGAAAAGACAAGTTTGGAACCTTTCCAACCCATATCTCATATGGTGTCTTCTCAGCAGACTTTGATGGAACCCTGTTTAAAATAAAAGCGGCAGTTTCAAGCGCTAGCCCCAAAGGTTTAAAGGCATACTAGTTCGGCTTATCATGGAACGAACCATGTCAAGTAAGGTTCTATTCCTCCTCTCAGATACGCCATTCCACTGTGGTGTTCCTGGAGGTGTGAGTTGTGAAACAGTTCCACACTCCCTAAGATAAGCCTAGAACTGCAGACTCAAGTACTCGCCTCCTCGATCAGATCAGAAAACTTTGATCCTTTTATTGAGTTAGTTCTCAACTTCATTCTTGAATTCTTTAAACTTTTCAAAGGACTCAGACTTTTGCTTCATTAAGTAGATATATCAGTATCTACTTAAATCATCAGTAAAAGTGATGAAGTATTTAAAACCTCCTCTTGCACAAGTTCTTATAGGTCCACATACATCACTATGTATAAGACCTAATAAGTCATTTGCCCTCTCACCTTGTCTTTGAAACCTTGCGTTTCTTTCCCTTCTTCCCCTTGGACTTTCCAGACCCCTGAGAAACTACCAAGACCAATGAAGAACTTTTCTTGATATCGGACTCGGCGGTTTTGAGCATTCCATGAAGCTCCTGAAGATTCTTGTCCCAGCCATTCATGTGGTAGTTCATCTTGAACCCCGAAAAGCTAGGTGGGAGTGACCCCAGCACGATATCCGTGGCCAACTGTTTGCCCACGGGAGATTCGAGTCTCTCCAGTTGCAAAATCATGCTCATCATCTTGAGAACATGCGCACTGACAGAGCTCCCCTCCGACATCTTACAGGAGATGAGTACCATAGTCACCTTATGCCTCTCATGATGGGCCTGCTCTTGGAACATTTCCTTGAGCCTGCCCATGATGAAATAGGAGGTGTTCTCCAAGAACTGCTTCTGGAGTTCACCATCCATCATGGAAATGAGGAGAGAATTAACCTCATGCTCATCATCCTGATGTTTTTCAAAAACTTTGTGATCATCCACCTTAGTCTTGTCAGGCTCATCAGGGATGGGATTGTCAAGAACATACTCCCTACGCTCATGCCTAAGAACGATTCTTAGGTTACGGTCCCAATCAATGAAATTGGTCCCGTCAGCGTGGAGACGTTCCTTCTCCAAGAGAGAACGCAAGAAAGAGTTTGAAGAATTTGCTGTTGTCATGATCTACAATATTTAAGGTTTGAGTTTAGTTTACTAAAAATATTTATACCACAAATACATTAAAAATGTTGTCCCTATTTGTAGTAGGACCAAGATCCATATTTTTACCTTAGCCCAAGCCAGCGTCGGCATGAAACTTAAACTAGGCTATTTTAGGTAAGCAACTCCTTGCTAATTATATCTTCATGCAACTCTTGGCTTGCAAATACATTTTCATATATATGCAATCCTTTTCCCAAGGCCCTAAACTGTTTAAGTCCGGTTTTAAGCTAACCTAACTCTATTTGGTTCAACATGTCCGACATGCCTCACAACTCCCAAAGATTGAAAGTGACGCCCACTTGGGTGGAGCTCGCCAACTATCGATCGATGGTTTGTTGCGGATAGAGAAGGGAGGGAAAAATGCCTAATATTAGTTGGGACATTTAATTGATTATTTGGTGGTCATTTAAGCATACACCCATACTTATCCTATGACACATTTAATAAAAATAATCAATTAAGAATCAAGCACAACATTGATTGTGAGTTTTGTATGGTCTTGCGAAACTTCTTTCGCCTTTGACTTGCTTCATCTTCCATCTTCATGGTTGATGTACCTCCATTTACATGTAATTTAAATTACCCCAAACTCTTACTTAGAACTATTTCTAAAAGAAATTTGAAAAGAAATTACATAAAAATAATTCTCATTCTTTAATAGTTGGCATGCAAGCCTTGAATGAATACATGATAGGCAACCTAACATTCTTGCCTTTTAATTATATTAATCTAATTAAATACTCATGGGGCACCAAAGGCCGCTTACAAGCAATCACATTCATTCACAAATACAACACACAAGGCATTGAATATCATGACCATACGAAACCCACTTTCTTTTCCTTCAAAAGAAAAGTTAGCACAAATACATACAACATTTGCATCCATATGATTCTTTCGTATATATATACTTGTTAATTAATTCCAAATTACTTATACATAATCTCTGGGTCTTATGCTTCTCCAAAAATTAATTAAGACATTTAAAATTAGATTACCACATAATCCCTAGATGTTTGCATAGTGGTACACAAACCTCAAGCAAACACAACTTACTAATGTCACTAATTAATCTAGGCTTCAAGGACTATTTTGAAAATTATTTGACCCTCAAATATCATCCATAATGTCCTTTACAAGACCTATAGGATTGTACACAAGAGGTATGGACATTTATCACATAAATATTATCAAACAATTTTTCAAAAACATACCCTGAAATCTTATTTGTTGCTGTCACTGTTTTGGATACGAAATTAAAGTTATCTAGGATTGTTCAAAAAACATAAATTTTGGAGTGAAACTTCACCCTATAGTCCTACAACTACCTTTAAAATTTCATGGCAAAATTCTTTACAGAACATAAAATATTACAAAAACATGACACACTAGTCACGGTTCCAGCAAGCAGAAAACTGGAAACCCACGTTTTAATTATTTTTAGTTCGTCCAGATTTAATTTATTTTAACAGTTAAGATAAATTTTTCTAGTTATTAGACATACCAAAGTAACATCTAAAAATTATATTTCACCATGATTACTTTAAAAGGTTTCGTAGAAAAATTATTTCGTCCAAAAAATCACAGCCCAGAAATTTTCAGAGAAGCATTCACAAGAGACTTATGACTTAAGTAATCAATTAATTAACACATTAGGCTAAATTATTGTTCTAAAACACTTACAATAACCCTTGCTCTGATACCAATTGAAAGTTTTTATGCTTAGATAACAAGGAATAAAACAAAAATTTTATTCGACTCTAAATAAACGATCTAGTTATTATAAGTGTAAGAAATAATCTTAATTAGCCTAATCAAGAATGGAATAACATAATACCTTGGATTTGATCTCCAAATCAAATCAAGAAGAGTTGTCTTGCTTAGCAACTTCTTATTCCCTTCCTCCTTCAATGGTGGTTGTGATTTAGCCCCTCAAATGACGAGCCTCCTTAGGTATCCACCGAGAGATTAAAGAAATACTTGTATCTCTAAGGCTAGTAAGAGATTAACAAGTAGAACCTTAATCCTAGTTTAACCCTTTTCTTAATTTCTGAAAATTTATTAGAGGATTTTTAGATCTCAACACATGAGAAAAATTGGGAGAGAGGAGAAAAGAGCAAATTTCGGCCAAGATATCTTTCACAGAATTTCTGACCTTTCGGTACTAAAATCCTTATATCTTTTTATAGGTAGCTCCAAACGACTTGAAATCTTCACCATTGGATTTTAGACTCCAAGGGCTATAGATTACATAGGCCATGCATCCAGAATGATTAGTATTTTCCCTTTCAAAATTCCAGTTCAAAGTTACCTAAAAAATCTGTCCAGAAATTTCTTTGCTCTTTAATGAGATTGATTAGATTTAATGACATATTTAAATATTCCTTAAATCATGTCATTACTAATCAATTCTCTCCAGCATATATTTGGGCTTTGGGCTTAAACATATTAATCATATTAATATTTAATTAAGCCCACAATCCCATACATTAAAAGAGGCCAACATATAAATTAATATTTCATGTTAATTTATATGTATCTCTCATGTGTCAAAAACTATTTAAAATATGTTACATATACTTTAAATATTACTATGATTATTTTATAACATCTCCATATCATAAAATTGTTCATATATTAATAACATATAATTTGTACAAATTAATTATAACTTCTTATAATTAACATAGCACATATTATATACATATCACATATGCTTTATTAATATATTTTCTTTTAATCTTTCATATGGTGTGACTCTATGGGATCCCATCATTATGGCAATAGAATTAAACATTTTAATTCCATAAATCAATGATACAACTAGCCATGGTATATTGATTACCCAAATGACGTGGATGAAAAAGCACAATGCAAAATCACGATCCTTGTAACATTAAAAAAATGTTGTTGTGTCAATTCCTTGCCACATGATATCCAAATAATCATAAGGTAGGAATGTGTCATCCTTACCAATTATTCTTTCTTGATTTCATGAAGTTTAATTATGATATGATTATCATATAATCATATTGCATGCACATAATATAAACTTTATCAAGGGGCCCAGAGATATCATCACTTATATTAACATATAAGGGACAATGGTTTCTTGATATGTATCGTTCTTCCGCATAAGTTATATGCACTGCAGTAACTGCCTTTATAACTCCCGGTTAAAGAAAGCGTTGAATAGTACCAACAATACACATCCCTTATGTAAGAAAAATAAATATCTCAACCAAAGAATTCAAGACACAATGAAATATCAATGACACAGAACACAATCCATATGATATTTCATTCTTGGGTCTGTCCAATGCCATACATCTCCATGTATGCACATGTGTGATTAGATCGATAACTCCTTATCGTATAACCTATAGAACATGTACATCATCTAATCACCACACTTATCTTATATGGTCAACCAGTGTACCTTTGCTGATTGCCAAGATAAGGAACATTTAAGAGTAAACAAATTTATTCATTGTGAAGTTCTACAATTTAAGTCATCAACTCAAATGATCCACTAATATGAATACTCAAGGTACAAAATGATAAAATCATTCACTAATAAACTAAACACATCATAGATATGATCTGGGTTTAGGACACCAACACTAACAGATAGAAACCCTAAACATCAGTATCAGCGGAGAAATAGTGGCAACAACATTAACTCGGGGTCCCATACGGACTGTACGGGTATCTGTACGGGCCGTATGCCTCGGGACTAAACAGAAATGAATCTGATCCCTGGAAATGTTTTTTTATTAATTGAAAACAACTTTAATTCTTTTTGTTGCTTTTTAAACTTGTCATAAATCATTAGAATTGTTAGAACTAAACCAAACCAATTTCTCTCACTTCTAGAATCTCAAGTAATTTTAGGATAAGTCCGGTTATTTTCTTCCGTCCCTGTGGATCGATATCTGAGCATACTCATCGATAGGATAGTACACTTGCTATCTGATTTGACAGGGTATAACAAATGTTTAAAAGGTATAGTTTGCTATACTGAAACTTTGTAGCATATATTATGTGCGAACACGAGCTGAGCTAGCTCGTTACTAACTTGGCAGATTTATAAATTTGTATATTTTCTTTCCTGCTATCTTAAATTTTCATAACACATCTTATCAATTATGGCTAAAACAAAATAATATTTATATAACTAATTATTGAGGAATACTCTTAATTCAATTGTAATTAAGCAAATCAACTACTATAAATTAACTTTACAGCTAAATTTATACATACAAATATATCAAAATCTTAAATTCATACAAACATATTCACAGAATAAATTTATGCATACCAAATCAAACAAATTCATACAAATTAACTTAATTACTTATAATTAATTCACACATATTCCATATAAAATTACCAATAAACTTAAACACAGTCCAAAGTACAATTGTCATAATGTTGGCAAAAACATTCATAAATCATAATATCTCCAATCTGAAGTGAACGGATCTCATTAAACTATTTACTATGTATATTAAATAGCTAGTTAACGACCTAGCTGGCTCGTGTCGAGCCAGGCCAAACTCAAACTTAAACTCATTAATTATGGCTCGAGTATGTAGCAAGCGAGCTAATTTTAACTCGATCTACTAACGAACAAGCTGTTACCGATAGAGTCACGAGCGAATACCAAGCGGGCCACGAGCCACGAGCTTTTTTGCCAGTCCTAGGCCCATATATTATATATTTGGAGTAGAACTAGGGTTTTCTTTCACTTCACCAAGCCGCTTAGTGAACTCAAGTCTAAAACCCGTCAAATCGGCTTCAAATGATGAATCCGAACTGTTAAAACTCATCTACCTTATTAGTGATGCGCCTACATGTAAAAAATAATAACTTTGCATATAGTCAAGTAGTCAAAAAATGTTCAAAAAATAATTGCATTAAAATTAATTTATTAACCTTCTAATTTTGACCGCTGGACTTTATACTAAATTAATTTAAATGTTTAAAATTTTCATATGTGGGCACATCACTCGTAAGATAAGTGGATTTCAATGGTTCGGATTCATTATTTGAAGCTGATTTGATAGATTTTAAACTTGAGTTTACCAAGAATTTTGATAAACTTAAGAACACCCTATAGTTCTACTCTATATATTTGTACTTCATTTGAAATAAATTTATTTCTGTTTTTATTTTTAACACGTACATAATGCACTGTTTTTGTTTATAAAATGAATTTATTTATTCTTGCTAAACCTAAACAGAAATATATGCAGTTTTCACTTTCTAGCTAGATTGATCTGACTTGTCATTTTCCATGTTCTAAGTTAGCTCATCATTTAATTCGTCCAGAAATTACGCCGCATGAGTTTCCAGTATAACGAAATGCTTGGAATAAGGGAAAGAGTACAAACGTGCAACAAATCAAGACTTAGAAAATTGAAACAGACAATTTGTCGTGAGAGTCTGAAATTTTTGACCAGTTAAACTAAATGGATAAAGTTAAGTGACTAAGAGATTCAAAATTTTGGTCAGGGATAAAAAAATATTGAATCAGATTTAAAAACCTAATGAGATTTAAATCTATTAACTAATTGGGTACTCGATAAAATATAATATTTTAACTTATACTTTCCAATGTTTTGATTTATAATTTATGATGTTCTAACTTGTAATTCTAATTAAGAAAGAATTACTCGGATAAAGGACATAATTAAGACACCAATCAAAACTTAATAAATTTATTTCAATTTTAACTCTAGATTTAACTCAAATTACAAATTGAACATCTAAAGAGGGGCAAAAAAAAAATCAGGGAAGGAGAGAGGGCAAAGCTGGTCGAAACCAATAGATTTTCACTAAAACTCAAAATCCAGGGAAGGAGGGGTTGTTGCCTGTAGGTCCGCCCCTGATCACTAATGTATGTTTTTGTATTTAGTATTTGTTATGAAATGAGATTACAAGAAACAAGCAATCTAAAAATTAATCTTGATATAAATTTCAAATAAGATAAAAAAAATATTCAAATTTACAAAAACAATTTTAATTTAGCATTAACCATGACTTACCAATTTAAATTTCAGCGTTCTATTAAAATCGCCATTTGGTTACCTTTTGGGATCGGCATGGACTGTTTTCAGTGCAGAAATTATATTTTTAAGAGCTAAGAAAAAACTCTCTACATACATGTTTGCCCTTACTCTCTCTCTCGCTCTCTAATTCAATAAAGAATAAGAGCTTATTAAAAAAAAAAAAAAGTGAATCCCTTCACGGAAATTTTGCTTTTAAGCAATTCTGTCTCAATTTCTCAGATATCTCTTTTCTCCTTCAAGATTCGTGCTTGATTCGAGATCGTTATTTATAGTTATGCAAAAATGAAAATGGATCATATTATAGAATTAATCGGACATAAACTTAAAATAAAATCAAATTTCGTGAATATGTAATCTTGGGTTTTTTATTTTTATTTTTCAAACTTATCTTTAATCTTTTAGTTCGTAGATTTAGATAGTGCCTTTTGTAATTTGACTTTAATTTGTAACTTTTGTTGGTTTTAATTTGTAGCTTTGCCAATTTTGTAACATGTAATTAATTAAAATACAAAATTGGCAACAAATATTTATGGCATGTAAATAAAATTTGATATTTTTTTTCGAATTCAGTGTGCAAACATTAATGAGTCTAAGCACATATAGGATTAAAAATAAAAATAAAAGAATTAAAGATTTAAAAGATGAAGGTAATTAAATTGGGTATTGATATATAATATACTCTCGGCTCTCAATACTAAACCGTCTTTTGCACTCAAAACATCACTAGCGTTTTGGCGAACGGATATGTATTATGTCTAAGTGGACTTTGAAACAATGGCACATACTCAATGATTAATTGCTCATTTATTGGGGCATTGTATCAAGAATTGAAAGTCAGATTTCACACGAGACAGCTATTACTTGGGGGCATTATTAAGCACTGTGTACTCTGAAAATGAGAGATCCCTGTTTCTTATAGCACATGTCACAATTTGGAGGGAACGGTGCGCTAGAATATTCAGAAATTCAACAGCCACAGTGCAATATTTGATGATGCAAATAGCAGTGCAACACCAATATTCATAGATAAAAATTAATGCATACTGCAATTCTGTTTCAATTTTTCTTTCTTTATTTCTTTCTTTTTTGACCCTTTCTGTTTTACAGTACTGCTGCACTTCTTTTTTCTTTTTCTTTTTTAGCTTAAGCTCATCATCATGAGCTACATTGTTTTTCCATTTTGCTGTTACGGAACCCTGGAACAACCACTTATCAATGAAATGGAAGCATGACTCCTATTTTTTTCTCAAAAAATAAAAAAAAAATAAAACAAACTAAATCAGATTATTACAGCAAAATTAAGTCTATGATATATATTCTTGGTTGTTCTGACTTTTACAATGGCGCATGTTATGACAGAGACTTGGGAACAAAATGGAATGAGTTGATAAGATACCCTCGTTCACAGAGACTTCAGAACAATGGATTGACATGATGGGGCGGCTATACAGGCAGATGTGCTTAATTCAAATAATGAAAATTGGTAATTAAATATCCATTCTGGTGTCTCCCATTGTTGACTCTATTTTTAAAATTTTTATAATTTAAAATTGAAAACTTAATGTAACAATAAAATCATTAAATTTGATCTACATCATTTTTCTATGCAAATTAAAAAATTATGATATGTCAACTACATTTTGATTGTTGTAAAAATATACTCAGATGGATAATTTGGATTGATTTTTTAATATATTGATTTTCATAAAATCAAAATTAAAAAGTGATTTTTTTGTGTACATGTAGAGAAAATTATATAGATAAAATATAGTGGTATTATTTTGACATGAGAAGGGTTCAAATGCACCCAAATTTTTGTGCACCAAAATGCATCCTATCTTTCAAATTCTTTTTCTCCGTTTTCAAAGTCGGAATAGTCAATCCGAACCATTAGATGCGATCTATATATTAAGATATGCTTGGAAACCAAATTTTACAATTTTTGAAATTTTTTTACTATTTATTAAGCCACTTTGAAAATCGCTGATTTTACATTTTCTGGACCATTGGATCAGCGATTTTCAAAATAGCTTAATAAATAGTAAAAAATTTTCAAAAAATGTAAAACTTGGTCTCCAAGCACATCTTAATATATAGATCGCATCTAACAGTTCGGATTGACTATTCGGACTTTGAAAACGGAAAAAAAAGAGAGGGTGCATTTGAATCCTCCTCATTTTGACATATAAGTTTAAAAAAAGTTGTCATTAAAAAAGTTAAAAAACAAAGATAGAATAATGCGCAAAAAAAAGAAGCATTTCGATCCTTATTTAGTTAAACAAATAGTTATAAGAAAATTAAACAAATAAAGATATAATAAATCCACAACAAATAAAAGTATTTCAACTTATATGATAAATAAGTCATTTTGCTAATAATGAGTCTGGCCAGTATAACATCAGTGCCATATAACACTAATTTTAAAAATTAATTAAATAGACTTCAAATGACTAATCCAAACCGTTCAAATCGAATTACTTTATGAGTGATTATTTTTTTATATTTTCAAGTTATTTTAGTATCAAATCAAGCGGTAAAAACATCGAAAAATGAATGTATTAAAATTAACTTAAAAACTCACACATTTAACTGCTTGACTTCATACTAAATAAGTTCGAAAAATTATAAATTTTGCATGTAAACGCACAACTAATGAAATAAATTGGTTTGAACAGTTTAGATTCACCATTTAAAATCGATTCGATAGATTTTGAAACTAATGTTATATAGACTAAAATAACACTGATATTATACTAGTCAAACTCACTAATAATTAACATCGTTCAAGTATAAATTAAGTCGAACCACCTAATTATGAGATTAGATATTTTTTAATTTGTTCTTGTCCCTTAGCTTTCCTAAGTGTCATATGCTGCCAGCTGCCTTGAGTACGTCTTGCCACTAAAAAAGTATTCCATTCCCTTGAACTTATTCTAAAAAGTACCACTACATACATACATGCAGATGCAATGCAATTAAAGTCTAAAGTCAAGCCATCCAATTGCGACTATTTTGCACCCCTTTGCCGATATAAATAGCCCCTCCTTCCCCTTCCTCACAACACAATCATCTTTCCTTTCAACACACCAACAGTTGAACCATGAGAGAAGTACTAATAAAGCTCTTTACCATAGCCTTATTTTGCTTAGGAACCTTGTCCCTGACCATCCAAGCCCAACAATGTGGGTCCCAGGGTGGTGGCAAAACATGCGCCAACAACCTGTGTTGTAGCCAGTATGGCTATTGCGGGTCCACATCAGATTACTGTGGTGCTGGTTGCCAAAGCCAGTGTAGCAGTGGAGGTGGTAGCAGTGGAGGTGGTAGTAGTGGTGGTGGTGGCAGTGGTGTTGGATCCATTATCAGTTCATCAACTTTTGATCAAATGCTGAAACACAGGAATGATGCGGCTTGCCCTGGGAAGGGTTTCTACACATACAACGCATTTATTGCCGCTGCCAACTCCTACGGTCAATTTGGAACGACTGGAAACACAGATACACGAAAGCGCGAGATTGCAGCTTTCTTGGCCCAAACATCCCATGAAACCACTGGTACTTTTAGATAAATTATGTACTATCATATTTCAATTTTCAAACATGCATGTAGTTTGAGCTGGTAATACAACTGATACCAAGGGCGGAATACTAATTTCCAAAGACTGGGTTTTAAGCCTCTGCCCTATCCTGCCCTATCCTGTAGCTCAAATTAAATAATTGCCCCATTGTAAATTAAACTTTGTAAATGAGGATGGCCCAATTAAATTCAAATGGCCCAATCAAAATCAATTCGCTGAGATATCTCACATTGCCGTGACTTCTTGGAAAAAATCAACTGAATTCAATTCGTTGGGGACTAGGCGCTGACCCATTAATTGATTAAGATATGTTCAACAAAACAAAAAACTCAATTCATTGGTCACTGGTTTTTTGTCATGCTTTAATTAGTAGTTTGATTAGTTGATTATCTAAATATTATGGAGTAAATTGTGTTATAATATTATTTTTGTTGTTTTTGTTATCATGCTTTATTTAGTACCCAATTATTTAATGGGATTGAATTTGATTATCTATTTAAACCCAATTCAATAATTTTTTGTCCTATCCTGATCAAAATTCTGCATCCGCCCTGACTGATACCATATGTCGACTTTTGGACATTGCTGACTGAAACCCATTGTTTAGTTTCACTTTGATATAGCACTGAGGTTAATACTTAATAATTATAATTTGTTTGGATTTATAGGTGGTTGGTCGACTGCACCGGATGGCCCTTACGCATGGGGATACTGTTACCTTAGAGAGAACAATGGAAATGCCGGTGATTATTGCTCTCCGAGCACACAATACCCTTGCGCTTCAGGCCAGAAGTACTATGGCCGAGGACCTATTCAGATCTCCTAGTAAGTTATTTTTCCTTCACATCATTTAATCACCAATAATCAGTTCTACTACATAACTGAATTTATATCAAATAATTAAATGCTTTGTCAATTTTTTGTTGTTGTTGTAAAGTTGGCGATCCATACCACTAAATTTTATTAATTACATAGAAACCAAGTCGCATACAAAATAAAACAAAAAAATTAACCTAATTAACATAACGGCACTATATGGTACCATTATATATGTACCCATCCGCTTGATGAAGATGCTTGATTGATTTATTTCTCAGTAACTACAACTATGGTGCATGTGGTCAAGCAATCAGCCAAAATCTGCTCAGCAACCCTGATCTAGTAGCCACAGACCCCACCGTCTCGTTCAAATCTGCACTGTGGTTTTGGATGACCGCTCAATCACCGAAGCCATCATGCCACGCTGTCATGACTGGCCAGTGGAGCCCATCAGCTGCTGACCAATCTGCCGGCAGGCAGCCAGGGTACGGTGTGGTCACTGATATTATCAATGGAGGCATTGAGTGTGGTAAAGGGTCCGATACAACTGGGGCAGTAGCAGATCGGATAGGGTTCTACAAGCGGTACTGCGATATCTTAGGTGTCAGCTATGGCAACAACTTGGATTGCTACAATATGAAACCATTTGGTTAATTTGTCTTAGCTAGAAGTACTGAAAACTTAAAGAGTACTAGATAGTAGCTACTGAATAAATTAAATGCATGTGGCGTAAATAAATGGCCCCAGGAGCCATTCATGTTAGTTTCATGTAATAACAAATAACTGCATGCTAAATATCGATCCTAGCTCTTTGATGAAGTTGGCAAACAATTGGCATTACAATGAATTGATGGATTATTCAATTAATAGTTTAATACAATAACTTCTCAGCATTAAGAGGCCAGATGGTCGACAGCATTCGTATCAATTAGCCTCCCAATATATCTCTGATAGGCCTTAAATTCTTTTGCGGGTCATCTCAAGTCCAAATTTATTTCTGGTATAACTTGGGTCTTGTTTGTAAGAAGGCCTTGTACATGGTTCAGAAATTATGACCCCCCATATTTTTGGGGATCCCTATCCTCCCAGGTACCTGACTCAACACAATTGAAAAGGACGGTTCAGATTTAATTTCATCTGATTCTTATTCGGAATGACTGAGGAGGCAGTATTATTTCAGCATTGAGATTCGTACCAAATTAAAAAAAACAATTTTGAATCATCCGATTCAATTGTACTCAGTCCGATAACTTGAGAGGATGCGAATTCCATATTTTGGGACAAGTATTCTCTTTAATACGTGTAAAAGATTTTTTTCATTTTATGGTTTGAGATTTACTCTTAGTTGCTTTGAGATTCGCACTAGAGCGGAGATAATATTAGTTGGATTTTGAGATTCGTATAAAGTTAAAAGAACGGTCTGAATCCATTAATGTAAAAGATTCCATATTTTGGACTATCTTCTCTATTTTGGACTATTTTGGGACATATTAACTTGATAGCCACTAACTACCAACTATTTCAGAAAAAAAAATGCTGTTAAAACCCAAAAAAAAAAAAATCTAAAAGAAGTTTATTATGTAAATAACACTATTCTTAATTATTTTACCATTTTATATTATTATTATTATTATTAAGTATTATTGGAAGGTTTTTTTTAGATATTACACAATTATATTATTATTATTATTATTATTATTATTATTATTATTAGAGTAAAGTTTAGGTATTATGAATAGCATAAGGTCTTATGTATTATTGCTTAAAAAATATATCGTATAAACTTCAAACTTCAATGTAAGTAGCTCAATAAATTAGTTATATAATGAACTTGTAGAATATCAACTTTTACTATTTTTGAAACTTTTTTACTATAATTATAAAATATGACAAAAAACGACCTAAAATATTGACAAACTTTTTTTATTTTTAAATCATTTTATGCTATATTTAATAAATAGTAAAAAATCGTATTCTAGCTACAAGTTCATTATATAATAAATTTACTGAACTACTTAAATCGAAATTTGAAGTTTATATGTTATCTTTAACACCTAAGCTTTACTCTTATTATTATTATTATTATTTAACCATTAGATACAAAGTTCCAGCGCGTGCAGTGGTGAGTGGATGAAGTCAAAAACAGAAATATGACTGGATTGTTTCACTTGGTCAAGTCGTTAGTGTTGCAATATATTTATCATTTATCCTTTTGACTAGTGAGAGAAATTTAATTTTTGTTTTACACCTTTTGACTAGTGGTTCAGTCGACGTGGTACCCTTTTCAAACTCCTATGTGACTGTCTCCATTTTAGTGAAATATAGAAGTTCTCTCTCATGTTATACCCTTACTATTTCGTTACTTAATTTATAGTTCTCCAAAATACTTTCCCAAAAAAGAACTATAATGGACAAAGAGGAACAAAGCAACTAAAAAATCATGGAAAATTTTAATAAACAGGTTTTCCCTAGTAAAACTGTAACTGGACCACTAACATTATTTTGGTACAGGGTTTTCATGGAATAGTTATGGAACTCGTTTATTTAATTGTCAAATTAATTCATACAATGTATCCAGCCCATCTCATAATGGTTCCCAATAGTACATTTACTAATACGCTTTCTGTGCAAACTTCTTATTTCATATATGCATCTTGGAGCTCATTATGATAAGAGTAAGGCTTGAGCTCATTATTATATAATCAATTTACTGAGCTACTTAAATCGAAATTTGAAATTTATATAATAAGTTTTTGAAGCCGTAGCACGGATGATCTTATGCTATCTATAGCACCCAAGCCTTACTCTTATGATACTAATTAGACACATATATTATATATTTGTACTTCATTTGAAGTAAATTTATTTGTGTTTTTTATTTTTAACACGTACTTAATGCACTGTTTTTGTTTATAAAATGAATTTATTTATTCTTGCTAAACCTAAACAGATATATATGCAGTTTTCACTTTCTAGCTAGATTGATCTGACTTGTCATTTTCCATGTTCTAAGTCAGATCATCATTTAATTCGTCCAGAAATTACGCCGCATGAGTTTCCAGTATATTGAAATGGGAGCTAGCCATATTCAACTGCATTAGCTTGGGATAAGGGAAAGAGTACAAACGTGGAACAAATCAAGACTTGATAATTGAAACAGACAATTTGTCGTGAGAGTGAAATCTCACAGGTGTAGATTTTAACAACAAAGTTTTGACCGGTTAAACTAAATGGATTAAAGTTAAGTCACTATTAGATGCAGATTGAGAATTTTCGTCAGGAAGGAGAAAAAAATATCGAATCGGATTTAAATAGCTAATAAGATTTAAATCCATTAATTAATTTGATACCCGATAAAAAAAATAATGTTTTAACTTTTATTTTTCCAATGTTTTAATTTGTAATTTCTGATGCTCTAACTTATAATTCTAATTACCAATTAAAATTTAACCCGAATTACAAATCGAACATTTAGAGGGAGGCAAAAAAAATTCAGGGGAAGAGGGAAGGCAAAGCCGGTTGGAACCGATAAATCTCTCCTCCTCCCCTCCTCCTATCCCCCGGACTATGTAGGTCCGCCCCTGATCACTAATGTATATGCATGTATTTAGTCTTTGTTATGAAATGAGATCACAAGAAACAAGCAATTTGAAAATTAATCTTGACATAAATTTTAAATAAGGTAAAAATAATATATTCAAATTTATAAAGCCAATTTTAATTTAGCATTGACTATTTTTTTTTTAAAAGAGGCATAAACCCATTTCATATTACTGAAATTGGATAATTACAAAAAAAACTAGTCTCAGTGTATCAACAACACCTAGACTAGGAGTCATAAAATCTCAAACCACAAAAATAACAATAAGTTCATACATCAGCCATAATAAAGCTAGAGCTAAGTTCCAAAAGTAATTCAGATTAGCTAAAACTAAGCCACTCATAATGGGGCTAGGGTATTTTAGATAGTTAGAGCAAAATGGTGAGGCTTTCTTCATCATCCATCAAAGGTCCACAGAGTCCTCAGCTCCAGCAGTACGCTGGTGTATCACCATAGGTAAAGGCATGAACTGGCTAATGGGAATCGCATCCTCCACTACTGGCATCCACTCTCAAACAGAGTCCTTGGTCTTATTTTTCAACACACCTATCCAATACAAACAAAGATATTTTATCATAACAATCAATGTTCTAGGTGTTTTAACTTGAGCATTATTAAAGCACATGTCATTTCGATTTTTCCAAAGTGTCCAAGTGACAGCAATTCGGACAATTAGAAAACCTGTTCGATCTTCATTTTTAAGAGAGTAAGCAAACTGAACCAAACTATCCCAATTATGCCAAAGATGCATGACCTCTTGACTTTTCCCTAACAAAAACCAAACATGTTGAGTTAAGTTACACATTAGGAACAAATGATCTACTATTTCATGTTGACTACAAATGTGACATTGGGTGTTACCTATCCAGCCTTTTTTAGAAAGGTTATCTTTGGTCAGAATGAGATTGTGTATCACTAACCACATGAATATTCTTATTTTAGGAGGAACTGGTAAATGCCACCAAATCATAGCATGAGTTGGTTGGTACCCACCAAAGTTCAAAATAGTGTAAATAGAGTAAGTTGAGAACTTCCCTGAATTTTTCCATCTCCAATCTATGTTGTCATGCGGCAAAGTGAATGAAGTAGAGCTAACAATAGCAAGTAATTCTAACTATTCTCTATAATCTACACCTAACAGTTCTACTCTAAATTTCAAGACTTGTCCTTGAGTGTGGATGACATCAGCTAACAGTATTGTTTTATTAGTGCATTTAGAGAACAAGGAATAGTATTTAATAGAAAGGGAACAATTTTGGTACCACTGATCTAACCAGAACCTAACTTGAGTTTGTATACCAGGAGTATAAGTAAAACTCATATCCCCAATGTGACTAATTTTATTCATAGTAGACCAGAATGGAGAAAGGGAATTTAATTTAGCATTGACTATGACTTAGCAATTTAAATTTCAGCGTTCTATCAAAATCGCCATTTGCATGGTTACCTTTTGGGATTGGCGAGGGCTGTTTTAAGCGCTGAAATTAGATTTTTAAGAGCTAACATAAAACTTTCTCTCTACGTACATGTTTGTCCTTATTCTCTTTGAAATCGTGAGAGGGAATCGAACTCTCGACCTTTGAATAATCAACAGACTTTTTTTCTAACCAACTGTGCTACCTTCTCTTTGCCCTTTCTCTCTCTCTCTAATTCAATAAAGAAACAGAACTAATTAAAAAAAAACTGAATCCCTACACGGAAATTTTGCTTTTAAACAATTCTGTCTCAATTTCCCAAATATCTCTTTTCTCTTTTCTCCTTCAAGTTTCGTGCTCGATTCGAGATCGTTATTTGTTGTTATATATACAAAAATGAAAATGGATCATATTATAGAATTAATCGGATTTAAACTTAAAATAAAATCAAATTTTGCGAATGTAGCGAATATGTAATCTTGGGTTTTTTTATTTTTATTTTTCAAACTTAATTATAATCCGAGTAGGTTTAATCTTTAATTAGTTCGTAGATTTAGATAGCGCCTTTTGTAATTTGGCTTTAATTTGTAACTTTTGTTGGTTTTAATTTAGTGTTCTTCAATTATAAAGTTAATATGAGATACATAGATGATTATATGATTGTAATATGTTGTCATTCAACTTAAAAATTTTGGCGTCTAAGTTGGTATTTTTGTAACATGTAATTAAAATATAAAATTGGCAACAAATATTTATGGCATGTAAATAAATTTGATAATTTTTTTTCGAATTCAGTGTGCAAACATTAATGAGTCTAAGCACATATAGAATTAAAAATAAAAATAAAGAATTAAAGACTTAAAAGATGAAGGTAAATTGCAATGTTATTAGAATCGGACTGGACATCGATCCGGTAAACCTTTGGGTCAATGGTTTACTGGTCGAACCGGTGGATCAATCGGTTCAACTGCGGATTTTTAAAAATAATTATAATTTATTAATCTATAATTCGAAAGACTAAGATATTTAGTAATACTTGACACATGTATTTCAAAATGACTGTACCAAGTTCAATTTATCGATGTAGTAGAAAAAAAATATGGCATCGAATAAAAATCCAAGTAACCTCATACAAAAAGTTTAACATTTTAGAATTAAAATTAAATGATTTAGACTTTTAGATTACATCTGTCCCTCTTCATAAATATGCAAAATTTGAATTTCGATTTTCAAATCCTTAAAGACAAAATAATAGTACAGCGTTGGTACAAGGGAATAAGCTATATATCATAAATATTATTAAATATAACCATGAAATGAGAAAAAAAAAGTACGGCAAAGTTGAAAAGCTACACCCAAGTACAAAAAACTGAAGGTCAAAAAGTTGACGCAGACTAAGAGAAACAAAAAAAAATAGTAACTTATTAAAAACCGGGTTCACTAGCAGCGGTGTTTACAAAAAAATAGTCAATTTAACCGGTTTTGACAGGTCTAATTGCAGGAACAGTCTTTTTATTGAACCAAACCGGATTATAGTTCGGGTCAGGTTTTTTTCAGTTAAACCACCGGTCTAGTCCGATTTTAATAACATTGGTAAATTGGGTATTGATATATAATATGCTCTCGGCTCTCAATACTAAACTTTTTGCACTCAAAATATCACTGGCGACCTGTTTTGGCGAACAGATGTGTATTATGTCTAAGTGGACTCTGAAACAGTGGCACATATACTCAATGATTGCTCATTTGCTCGGGCATTGTATCAAGAATTGAAAGTCAGATTTCACACGAGACAACCATCACTTGGGGCATTATTAAGCACCGTGAACTCTGAAAATGAGAGATCCCTATTTCTTATAGCACAGTTCATAATTTGAAGGGAACGGTGCGCTAGAATATTTAGAAATTCAACAACCACAGTGCAAGATTTGATGGAGCAAATAGCGGTGCAACACCAATATTCACAGATAAAAATTAATGCATAAGATTGCATCGCTACAAGCAAGGGGGTCCACACTGCAATTATGTTCCAATTTTTCTTTTTTTCTTTCTTTATTTCTTTCTTTTTTGACCCTTTCTGTTTTACTTTACTTACTGCACTTCTTTTTTCTTTTTCTTTTTTAGCTTAAGCTCATCATCATGAGCTACAATGTTTTTCCATTTTGCTGTTACAGAACCCTGGAACAACCTCTTATCAATGAAATGCATGACTCCTATTTTTTCTCAAAAAAAAAAAAAAATTAATTCGGATTATTTTAAGAGGATGGTTAAAATGCACCTTCACTTTTGTGCTCTTAACGTTCACCCTCCCATCATATTTTTATTTTCAAAGTTTAAATAGTCGATTCGAACCTTCCAACGTGTTCTTCATATTAAAATGAGCTTGGAGACCAAATTTTACATTTTTTGAAAATTTTTTACTATTTTTTCAGAATTTTCGGTTAAACTAAACAATAATAAATTTTTTTGCAAAGTGATGATTTTCAAAAATTCTGAAAAAATAGTAATTTTTTTTTCAAAAAATGTAATATTTAGTCTTCAAGCACATTTTAATATGAATAACACATTGGAAGGTTCAAATCGACAATTTGAATTTTGAAAATAAAAATATAAGAGGAGGGTCCACATTAGAAGCACAAAAGGGAAGATGCATTTTAACCCTCCTCTTATTTTAATTACAGCAAAATTAAGTCTATGAAATTAATTCTCTGTTGTTCTCTGACTTTTACAATTAATGGCGCATGTTATGACAGAGACTTGGGAACAAAATGGAATGAGTTGATAAGATACCCTTGTTCACAGAGACTTCAGAACAATGGATTGACATGATGGGGCTGTACAGGCAGATGTGCTTAATTCAAATAATGAAAATTGGTAATTAAATATCCATTCTGGTGTCTCCATTGTTCACTCTATTTTTAAAATTGAAAACTTAAATGTAACAATAAAATTATTAAATATGATCTACACTATTTTTCTATACAAATTAAACTTATAATAAATGTACAACAAATAAAAGTATTTCAACTTATCCGATAAATAAGTCATTGTACTAATTAATAACAACGTTCAAGTATAAATTAAGTCCAACCTCCTAATGAGATTAGATGATTTAATTTTTAATTTGTTCTTGTCCCTTGCTTTCCTAATTGTCATATGCTGCCAGCTGCCTTGAGTACGTCTTGCCACTAAAAAAGTATCCCTTTCCCATGAAATTGTATTCTAAAAAGTACCACTACATACATGCATGAAGATGCAATGCAATTAAAGTCTAAAGTCAAGCCATCCAATTGCGACTATTTTACACACCTTTGCCGATATAAATAGCCCCTCCTTCCCCTTTCTCCCAACACAATTATCTTTCCTTTCAACACACCAACAGTTGAACCATGAGAGAAGGACTAATAAAGCTCTTTACCATAGCCTTATTTTGCTTAGGAACCTTGTCCCTGACCATCCAAGCCCAACAATGTGGGTCTCAGGGTGGTGGCAAAACATGCGCCAACAACCTGTGTTGTAGCCAGTATGGCTATTGCGGGTCCACATCAGATTACTGTGGTACCGGTTGCCAAAGCCATTGTGGTGGTAGTAGTGGTGGCAGTGGTGTTGGATCCATTATCAGTTCATCAATTTTTGAACAAATGCTGAAACACAGGAATGATGATGCTTGTCCTGGGAAGGGTTTCTACACATACGACGCATTTATTGCCGCTGCCAACTCCTACAGTCAATTTGGAACGACTGGAGACGCAGATACACAAAAGCGCGAGATTGCAGCTTTCTTGGCCCAAACATCCCATGAAACCACTGGTACTTTTAGATAAATTATGTACTAACATATTCCAGTTTTCAAACATACATGTAGTTTGAGCTGGCAATACAACTGATACCATATGTTGACTTTTGGACACTGCTGACTGAAACCCATTGTTTAGTTTCACTTTGATATAGCACAGAGGTTAATACTTAATAATTCAAATTTGTTTGGATTTATAGGCGGTTGGTCGACTGCACCGGATGGCCCTTACGCATGGGGATACTGTTACCTTAGAGAGAACAATGGAAATGCCGGTGATTATTGCTCTCCGAGCACGCAATACCCTTGTGCTTCAGGCCAGAAGTACTATGGCCGAGGACCTATTCAGATCTCCTAGTAAGTTATTTTACCTTCACATCATTTAATCACCATAATCAGTTCTACTGTATTTATATCAAACAAATGCTTTGTCAATTTTTTGTTGTTGTCCACTAAATTTTATTAATTACATAGAAACCAAGTCGCATACCAAAAAAAAAAAAAAAAAAACTAATCTAATTAACATAACGGTACTAAGACATGGTACGATTATATATGTACCCATCCGCTTGATGAAAATGCTTGACTGATTTATTTTTCAGTAACTACAACTATGGTCCATGTGGTGAAGCAATCAGCCAAAATCTGCTCAGCAACCCTGATCTAGTAGCCACGGACCCCACCGTCTCATTCAAATCTGCACTGTGGTTTTGGATGACCGCCCAATCACCGAAGCCATCATGCCACGCTGTCATGACTGGCCAGTGGACCCCATCAGCTGCCGACCAGTCTGCCGGCAGGCAGCCAGGGTACGGTGTGGTCACTGACATTATCAATGGAGGCATTGAGTGTGGTAAAGGGTCCGATACAACTGGAGCAGTAACAGATCGGATTGGGTTCTACAAGCGGTACTGCGACCTCTTGGGTGTCAGCTATGGCAACAATTTGGATTGCTATAATATGCAACCATTTAGTTAATTTGTCTTAGCTAGAAGTACTGAAAACTGAAGAGTACTAGATAGTAGCTACTAAATAAATTAAATGCATGTGGCGTAAATAAATGGCACAGGAGCCATTCATGTTAGTGTCATGTAATAACAAATAACTGCAAGCTATCCTAGCTCTTTGATGAAGTTGGCAAACAATTGGTATTACAATGAATCGATCGATTATTCAATTAATAGTTTAATACAATAACTTCTCAGCATTAAGATCATAATATTCCCAAATTGAATTAAACATACTTTTTTTTAGGAAGAAACGAGGGTCACGCCTGAATTATCCATACTAAGAAAAGAACAATTATATCTGAAAACTTTTTGGTGGTTAGAGAGATTTTGCACCATGTGTCACAGGCTCGCCAAGCAGCTGTTTTTTTCAAAATTGATTTTGCGAAGGCCTTTGACTCAATTAATTGGGATTTCTTAAACCATGTCATGCAAATAAGAGGGTTTCCATTAAAATGGATAAGGTGGATTCAACTACTGCTACAAACCTCCACATCTTGAGTAATTATCAATGGAGAAGAGTCTGAATATTTCCAACACAAGCGGGGCCTACGCCAAGGTGACCCACTATCACCCATGTTATTCTTGATTGCTGTAGATGTTTTGCAGAGAATGGTTATTCAAGTCAATGACACACTTGACTTGCTCATTTCGGCCAAGCTAGAAAACCCAATTCTTGCATTCCAATATGCAGACGATACGGTGATTATTGCTCATGCGGATCTAACTACCATGGTAACCCTTAAATTGGTGCTCAGGCTCTTCTCTAAAATCTCGGGGCTTCAAATCAATTTTGACAAGAGTTTGTTCTGCCCTATCAACCTTGACCGAACCGAAACAGATATGGTGGCAACAATTATGAGATGCACTCAAGCTCAATTTCCTATCTCCTATCTTGGGATGCCTTTGACAATTCGAAAACCATGTAAATCTGATTTTATTCCTCTTCTTGAGAAAATTGAAACTAGAATTGAAAGATGGGTTGGTAAATTATTATCAAAAGGAGGTAGAATTCAATTGATAAATTCGGTGTTGTGCAGTGTTCCCATCTATTTTATGACCTGTTTTGAACTTCCGAAATGGGTTGTGAAAAGAATTCAAGCGCTTTGTAGGAATTTCTTGTGGGGCAAATCCCGAGAAAGAGGTTTACCATTGATCAGCTGGGATGTAGTGTGTTTGCCTAAATGCTATGGTGGATTGGGAATTGCCAATTTGGAGTTGAGAAACAAATCTCTGCTGCTACGGTGGTGGTGGAAAGTTTCAAATCAACCAGAGAGCCTATGGTGTTCGATTATGCAGTTGATAAGAAAGAATAGGCCGCGGCAGCTCTATCCTAAAATCTGGTTGGTAGAAGGGTCGTTTTTTTGGAATCAGATGATCAAAATGTACCCTATGTTTCAATGGTGTACCACATGGATTATTGGCAATGGTGAAAGAATTTCATATTGGTATGACTGTTGGGGGACAACACCTCTCAGAAGGATGAAGGATAGAATGCCGAGGCCTACTTGTCAACACATTTCTCTCAATGAAGCCCTTTTAGGTGATTCGGATGTTATTTCCTTCTATACTGGTACGGAGCCGGTACCGGTGTTGTATGAGCATGATGATGAACTGCTGTGGCGTTGGTCGGTCAATGGTGAATATTCTGCAGCTTTGGTCTATAAACTATTGACTACAGCTGGTAATATTAGCTGGGGTTTCAGGAAAATCTGGAAAACTGCTGCTCCTTTAAAAGTTAAGGTGTTCTCACTATTACTTTTGAAAGACAGAATATTAACTAGAGATATGCTTCAAAGAAGAGGAATGCACTGTGAGCAAAATTGTGTGATGTGTGATGAGGGACCATTAGAAACATCATATCATCTTTTCTTTCAATGCGCAAATGCGAGAGAAGTATGGGCACGATTCGATTTTTTAGTTGCTAATCAAGGAGTCAGTTTGTGATACATGGGAGGCATCAAAACTGAGGTACTGTAGTACCGAGGGGAGACAAGCAAAAGTATGGATGGCAACGTTTATGGCTGTCCTATGGTCATTATGGAGGCAACGTAATGAGGTAATTTTCCGAGACTCGAAGCTACCAACAAGGGTTGTTGCAAACAGAGCGGAGGAAGATGCTAAGATGTGGTTGAAGTTCTGTACAAACTGTAGAGTTCTTGTGTCAGGGGGAGATCCGAGTAGGGGTACAGAATAACAAAATAAATGTAATAAGTAGGATCTGTTGTTGTAATCAATTTAATTAATATATCCTTGGTAGTCACTACCAAGTTTTCAAAAAAAAAAAGAAAAGAACAATTCAGATCGGACATTAATTTTATTCATGTCACTTCAGAACTAATTAAGTATTTCTAATACAAGTGCCCAATCCCAATTTTTACATTGAATTGCATATCAGAATTTCAAGAAGAATTTTGGGATAGCCAAGCAATGAATTGGACTTAGAAGTAGAGATTCGGACAAATTAATTAGCATATATTGCATCGAAGGAAAAATCGGAATTAGCATCGGGATCAGTCACTTGACCGTAGAATCAGAATCCGATCGAAAACTCGAAATTTTTTGCTAGAAACTTGTTTTGTACTAAAATAGAAAAAAGTTGATAAAATATTAATTTGTTAAAAATAAAGGTGCTCGAAAATAAAAATTACTTGCTAGTCTTAATATTAATAAAAGAAAAAGAGAAAAAAAGGAAAAAAGAAAAGAAAAGAAAAGAAAAAAAATTAGAAAATAGAAAAGAGTAAAATGGAGGTGATGAATAATCATGAAATGGAGATGAGACATAAGAGAAAAATAATTAAAAAAAAAGGGCAGTGAATAGAAATTGGACGGACCTCTCTAATTTTTTTTGGAAAAAAACCGTTTTGACTGAAATTTAACTGGAATCAAATCGATTTAGCCAAAATTTGACTAGAATCAGACTGTTTTAGTTGAAATTTGATGAAAAAACCACTTACCGTATGACTCGGCCAGAAATCGGATCGATATTGCCCGGTTCTAATATGCAATAGCTGATTTTTCCTTATATTGTCGATATATTGTCAACCTGAACTTAATTGCATATGTGGTATTTACCGATTTTTTTATTAATATCCAAAAAGACGATTTGGTCGCTTTAAGAAAGATCATGACTGACGAAAAATGTCACACCCCGCAGCCTCAGGATGTGATAGGGCCCTGCCGTAAACATACAGTTTCCTATATGCTTACAAGGCAAGTACGATATAATTGATAACCAATCCCAAACAAACAAAAATGACACAAATTCACATAACGGTTCAGCTCAAAATATCAGATAGGCCATAGTTTACAAAACAGTATCTCATATGGATACAGTCAGAGGACATGACATAGAGAATATATCACAACCAAAAATATATATACATCTCTAGTCAAATACCAAATAAAACTCAGGTAGAGGTGGTATATACCCACGGCCTAGATCCGACGTGCCTCTCCACTATCAACTGCACCAGAACCTGAAAAAGTAACCCAAAAGTGGGGTGAGAATAAATTCTCAGTGCGAAATTTGCCACAACGAGTCGCTGGACTTGCAATCTAGTTCCATTTCCAAAAAGAAACCACAACTAAAGCATATCACAATTATATATCAGTATATAAGAAAAATGCATATACCTGACAACAGATGATCAAATGAAATCAATAATACGGAATTGCCAAATTGAAATTCAAACCAACGCAATATTAGGGCTTAACTCATCTTATTAAAGCTGGTAGCACTTACAGATGTTCAACCGAGCTGGACCCTTTATCAAACCCCCATCTGTAGGGTTACTGACACCTACAGATGTTCCACCGAGCTGGACCCTTTATCTGACACCCATCTGTAATGCTTTGGCTTAACCATTTCCTAAATTCTAGTTTCAAGTCATATTAAGAAAATTCATTCAACCTCATTCAGAATATCGTAATATCAACTGACCGTCCAAATGCATTATCACGCCGGATAACACCCCAGAGTCACAGAGACGTTACACAATAGTCATCCATAATCACAACCATAATAAAGTCACTCGCCCCTCACCCCAACCGGTACTGGGGACTGTAGAGGGCCAGGTAGGCTAAAGCTTTAGGATCCTGCGATCAAAGTCGGCTAGCAGACTTTGCAAATTCCACATTCACCAACCAGTGGTGACACATTCATAATCACATTCCAATTTATGATGACTTTCAATCTAAGATTAGATCGTAATAGATCGACACAATCTGAAAACCATACCAGCATGCAAGTTCAGTAGATCACAGCAATTCGAGTTTAAATAGATTGGGCTATGCAAATGCAATGCACAATTCAATTAATGCAACAATAAGTATTCAACATGACAACCGAATAACAGTTTAATTCTGAAAATGAAATATCAGACAAGTCCAGAAACCCCGCACCTGTTTAGGACGATCAAGATTCGCCCTTATGTCTCAGACGTCTCGAGAGATTCCGTAAAATCTTGCTCAACCGAGCCTACACTTATGTTAACATATATACTTAATTCAATATTTGCTCGATGATTAATATGCTTACTTGAGTGATATTATTTTCTATATACTTTCCTTAAGATAATCCATTTTGGAATAAATGATCAAGCCTTTCTCAATAAATATTAAGCCTTTCGGAGTCAATATTAGTACTTCATCAAAATATTATGACTTTGTTTAATTATCACCATACACAATAAATATTAAGCCTTTCGGAGACAATATTAGCACTTCCTCAAAAATATTATGACTTTGTTTAATTATCACCATACACAATAAATATTAAGCCTTTCGGAGACAATATTAGCATTTTCTCAAAAATATTATGACTTTGTTTTATTATCAAACCCTAATTCCAGAATTTCAAGGTTTTAATCCATTAAACAAGAATCGATAAATTCCACGAGTTATGATTTACTCCATTAAACCCTAATTTCAATTATCAAACCCTAATTCGAGTTTCAAACGAAAATTCGACAAATCGAGAAAATTAAGGTTTCAAGAAGAATTAAGAGAGTTAGAGATATACCAAATTGAGAGTTTGAAAGGATTGATAACTTGGTTCTGATCTCGAATCTCCGGACAGTTCGATCGATCTCGCGGCAATTAAGCTCTACCTTTCTCTCTTTCTTTTCTTTTCCTTGCGCACACACACCCACACTCATGCATACCCGAAATAAAATGGTTTCGGAAGAGAAGGAAAAAGGGTTTTGATAAGTTTTGGTTCTTTTGCAATTAAGCCCCTCCAATTTGCTAATATTACATAGTTGATGAATGTTGCATATAAACCCTCTTATATATTTTTTTATTAGTTAAATTTTTATTATAACGTAACATTTCTCCCCCCCTTAAAATAAAGTTCAGTCCTCTGAACTTGATTTCGTACCTGAATCGTCGAATAACTCTGGATACTTCTCTCGAATGCTTTCTTCGCTTTCCCATGTCGCTTCCTTATTCGAATGGCGGCCCCACTTAACCAGCACGAGTTTGATTACCTTAGTCCGCAGTCGTTGTTCTTTTCTGTCCAGTAGTTGCATCGGTTCTTCCTGATAGGTCAAGTCATCTTGCACGTGTAAATTGGAATGGTCAATGCAATGCGATGGGTCTCGCACGTACCGGCGTAGCTGTGATACATGGAACACCGAATGAACTCGATCCAATGTGGGTGGCAATGCTAGCTCATAAGCTACCGGCCCAACTCGCTTTGTAATATGAAACGGTCCAATGTATCGGGGACTCAACTTACCCGAAACGCCAAATCGATGTACACCCCTGACAGGTGAAACTCGAAGCCATACATGATCCCCTTCTGGAAATTCCAACGGTCTTCGATGAACATCTGCATATTTCTTTTGTCGCTCTTGAGCTGATTTAAGCCGACTAAGAACAACTTTTGTCTTTTCGGTAACTTCTTCTAGCATTTGAGGCCCCGTAGGTGAGTATGTACCCACTGGTCCCCACCACAGTGGAGTACGGCACTGTTGTCCTGTTAGTGCTTCTTGCGGTGACATTCCGATGCTCGAATGATAACTGTTATTGTACGCGAACTCCACCAAGTACAGATGATCGATCCAAGAACCTCGAAAGTTAAATGCACAGGACCGGAGCATGTCTTCCAATGTCTGTATAGTTCGCTCGGATTGACCGTCAGTTTGAGGATGGTGCGCTGTACTGAATTTCAACTTGGTACCCATAGCTTCTTGAAAGCTTTCCCAAAAATGAGAAGTAAATCGAGGGTCTCGGTCAGAAATAATATTTCGCGAACAGCCGTGGTATTTGAATTGATACTTTAAGAATAGATCCGCTAATTCTCTCCCGGATGTCTCAATCCGCAGTGAAATGAAATGCGCCATCTTCGTTAACCTGTCCACTATAACCCAGATAGTATTATACCTTCCCACAGTTCTCGGAAGTCCAGTTACGAAATCCATCGTGATCGACTCAAATTTTCTTGTAGGTATCTTCAGAGGTCTTAGTAATCCCGCCTTTCTTCGTCTGTCGGCTTTGACTTGTTGACAAATTTGACACTTCTCGACATAATTTTGCACATTTCTTTTCATTTTCGGCCACCAGAAATACCGCTTTAGATCTTGGTACATCTTGACTTCTCTGGGGTGGATAGCATATCCCGAGTCATGCGCTTCTGATAAAATTATGTTCTTCAACTCCGAGTCATTTGGAACACAAATACGGTCATGAAACCGCAGAATTCCATCTCCTTGAATTTGGAATGGCGAATCTGCATTTGATTCATAGTGTTGTCGGAACTGCTGGCATTTTGGGTCTATCTGTTGTGCTGCTTGAATCTGCTCATGTAATTCGGATCGAATTTCTACTGCTGCCAGAATTACCGGCGCAACTGCGGATATGCTCGCACTAGCTCCATCTCCGATATGTCTACCTGATGTCTTCAGCGCGAACTCACGTGATGCACCAACATATAAACTCATCCTTCGCATTTCCTTCAGAAGATGTGTTTCACTTGTGATAATAAATGCCAGGTTTACCTGACTCTTCCTACTCAACGGATCTGCTACCACGTTCGCTTTCCCCGCGTGATACTGAATCTCCAGATCATAATCTTTCATCAGCTCTAACCACCTTCTTTGCCTCAGATTCAACTCCTTTTGAGTAAAAATGTATTTCAGACTTTGGTGGTCCGTATAAATATAGCATTTCGCTCCATACAGATAATGCCGCCAAATCTTCAATGCAAAAATTACCGCGGCTAACTCCAGGTCATGGGTCGGATAATTCTGCTCATGCGGTCGCAACTGCCGAAATGCGTAGGCAATTACATGATCATCTTGCATCACTACACACCCCAACCCTGATCGAGATGCGTCAGCGAAAATGGTATATTCTTTGTTAGTGATCGGCATTGCAAGCACTGGTGCAGATACCAATCGATTCTTCAACTCCTGGAAACTCTGATCTTGAGCGGTACTCCAATCAAATTTCACACCTTTATGTAACAATTTTGTAAGCGGAGCAGCTAACTGCAAAAATCCGAGCACAAACCTTTTGTAATATCCTGCTAGACCCAAGAAGTTTCGAATCTTCGTAACTGTCTCGGGTCTCTTCCATTCCGTTATAGCTCGAATGTTTTCGGAATCAACTGCTAACCCTTCTCCCGAAATTACATGCCCTAAAAATGCCACTTTCTCCAACCAGAACTCACACTTCGAAAACTTCGCGAACAGCCGATGTTCTCGTAACCTCTGCAATACCATTCGCAAATGCACCTCATGTTCTTCTCGAGATTTTGAATACACCAGTATATCATCAATAAAGACCACCACTGTAGAATCCAACAGGTCGTGGAATACCCGATGCATAAGATCCATGAACGCTGCTGGAGCATTCATTAGCCCAAACGGCATGACCAGGTATTCATAATGCCCGTAACGTGTACGGAAAGCTGTCTTGTCAACATTACTTGGTCGAATCCTCAATTGATGGTACCCTGTCCGCAAGTCAATCTTTGAATATATCGAAGAACCCTGCAACTGATCAAACAAATCATCAATACGAGGTAACGGGTATTTATTTTTCACGGTCACCTTGTTCAGCTCACGGTAGTCAATACATAACTGCAAGGTCCCGTCTTTCTTTTTCACAAATAACACCGGAGCACCCCATGGCGATGTGCTGGGTCTGATAAATCCGTGTTCCAACATGTCTTCTAACTACGCTTTAAGTTCTTTCAACTCCGCAGGAGCCATCCGATACGGAGTTTTCGAAATCGGTGTTGTGCCTGGTATTAACTCGATGCCAAACTCTATTTCTCGTTCTGGTGGCAGCCCCGCTATCTCATCTAGAAACACATCAACAAAATCTGACACCACCGGAATAGTATTAATCGTTGGAACTTCTGTGGTAGCGTAGACTACTATTGCCAAATAAGCGGTGCACCCTGAATCTATCAGGCGCCTCACTTCTACAGCTGAAACAAAAGGTATCAATCCCGCACCACTGTCACTTGGAAATTTTACCGTAGCTTGCGGGCACTCTCTTGCCCAATGATCTCTGCTGCCGCATGTGAAACACGAGCTGTTGCAGCGTCTGCACTCAACTTCATCATGTGCCTGATTGCACGAACGGCACCACATAGGCGCAAATCCCGGTCGGAATCTCGGGGTAGCTACAGGCCTAAAAGGAGGCCTCGGAGTCATAACCTATCTAGGAGGGGGTCTAACAGTCAACGATCCTCCCCTCGGCCTCACATTCTGCCGACTCTGATCTAGCCGCTGCTTGACATTTCTTTCGGCCAGTTGCATTTTCCTTCTTTTCCCGTGCATCTCCACCTGTTCCGCCTGATCCATCATTGCCTGCAACTCTGTAGCCATCGGAGTATCAACTATCATAGATATACTCCCGTCCAACCCGTCCAGGTACTGTCTATGATATCTTGCTGTATCAGTTTGCACATCTGTCGCGTACTTGGATAATGCCAGAAACTCATTGTTGTACTCTGCTACTGGTCGCCCATCTTGCCTCAGCTCCAGAAATTTTCTCCGCAACGCTTCACGATGTATGTTGCTCAGAAACCACCGAGTGAACTGCTGTTCAAACCATTCCCACGGTATCTTCACCTCATCCCCGTCATAGTTACGCCGGGCTCCATTCCACCAGAACCTTGCATCACCACCTAGCAGTTGTTCCGCCAGCTCTACCATATCCTCTGTAGGTGCCCGACATAGAACGAGCTTCGCATTTACTTTCTCTAGCCACTCTTCCGCCCCGACATACCCACCGGTTCCATCAAACTGAGGTGGGTTTAAGCGCATGAACGAATCATATAACCTGTGAAAGTCCTCAGGTGCACCCCTGTGAACCACTGGTACTGCCTCTCGCCTTTCTGCTTGGCGACATCTCTCATAAGCCGCAATCAACCTCTCATCTAAGTCTCGATCCCGATCTCTACCCTGAACACCTCCAGAACCCTCAGATTCATTCCCAGCCCTAGCAGCGGCTGGCTCGATAGGCTGATCCGGAATAGCATCAAGATCTCTAGTTCGGGGTCGTCCCCTACCTCGACGTCCTTCCATAATTCTGTACAAGAACACAAGTTTATAAGAAGTTATGTTCCCTACTTATTATACGAGATCCCCCGTTAGTCGTGACGATCCCATTATTACGTAATCCCCTCACGTATCCTATCAGTCTGGTTCAGGTTCAGGCTTAAACCATGCTCTGATACCACCCAAGGGTGACCTGTCACACCCCGCAGCCTCAGGATGTGATAGGGCCCTGCCGTAAACATACAGTTTCCTATATGCTTACAAGGCAAGTACGATATAATTGATAACCAATCCCAAACAAACAAAAATGACACAAATTCACATAACGGTTCAGCTCAAAATATCAGATAGGCCATAGTTTACAAAACAGTATCTCATATGGATACAGTCAGAGGACATGACATAGAGAATATATCACAACCAAAAATATATATACATCTCTAGTCAAATACCAAACAAAACTCAGGTAGAGGTAGTATATACCCACGGCCTAGATCCGACGTGCCTCTCCACTATCAACTGCACCAGAACCTGAAAAAGTAACCCAAAAGTGGGGTGAGAATAAATTCTCAGTGCGAAATTTGCCACAACGAGTCGCTGGACTTGCAATCTAGTTCCATTTCCAAAAAGAAACCACAACTAAAGCATATCACAATTATATATCAGTATATAAGAAAAATGCATATACCTGACAACAGATGATCAAATGAAATCAATAATACGGAATTGCCAAATTGAAATTCAAACCAACGCAATATTAGGGCTTAACTCATCTTATTAAAGCTGGTAGCACTTACAGATGTTCAACCGAGCTGGGCCCTTTATCAAACCCCCATCTGTAGGGTTACTGACACCTACAGATGTTCCACCGAGCTGGACCCTTTATCTGACACCCATCTGTAATGCTTTGGCTTAACCATTTCCTAAATTCTAGTTTCAAGTCATATTAAGAAAATTCATTCAACCTCATTCAGAATATCGTAACATCAACTGACCATCCAAATGCATTATCACGCCGGATAACACCCGAGAGTCACAGAGACGTTACACAATAGTCATCCATAATCACAACCATAATAAAGTCACTCGCCCCTCACCCCAACCGGTACTAGGGACTGTAGAGGGCCAGGTAGGCTAAAGCTTTAGGATCCTGCGATCAAAGTCGGCTAGCAGACTTTGCAAATTCCACATTCACCAACCAGTGGTGACACATTCATAATCACATTCCAATTTATGATGACTTTCAATCTAAGATTAGATCGTAATAGATCGACACAATCTGAAAACCATACCAGCATGCAAGTTCAGTAGATCACAGCAATTCGAGTTTAAATAGATTGGGCTATGCAAATGCAATGCACAATTCAATTAATGCAACAATAAGTATTCAACATGACAACCGAATAACAGTTTAATTCTGAAAATGAAATATCAGACAAGTCCAGAAACCCCGCACCTGTTTAGGACGATCAAGATTCGCCCTTATGTCTCAGACGTCTCGAGAGATTCCGTAAAATCTTGCTCAACCGAGCCTACACTTATGTTAACATATATACTTAATTCAATATTTGCTCGATGATTAATATGCTTACTTGAGTGATATTATTTTCTATATACTTTCCTTAAGATAATCCATTTTGGAATAAATGATCAAGCCTTTCTCAATAAATATTAAGCCTTTCGGAGTCAATATTAGCACTTCATCAAAATATTATGACTTTGTTTAATTATCACCATACATAATAAATATTAAGCCTTTCGGAGACAATATTAGCACTTCCTCAAAAATATTATGACTTTGTTTAATTATCACCATACACAATAAATATTAAGCCTTTCGGAGACAATATTAGCATTTCCTCAAAAATATTATGACTTTGTTTTATTATCAAACCCTAATTCTAGAATTTCAAGGTTTTAATCCATTAAACAAGAATCGATAAATTCCACGAGTTATGATTTACTCCATTAAACCCTAATTTCAATTATCAAATCCTAATTTGAGTTTCAAACGAAAATTCTACAAATCGAGAAAATTAGGGTTTCAAGAAGAATTAAGAGAGTTAGAGATATACCAAATTGAGAGTTTGAAAAGATTGATAACTTGGTTCTAATCTCGAATCTCCGGACAGTTCGATCGATCTCGCGGCAATTAAGCTCTACCTTTCTCTCTTTCTTTTCTTTTCCTTGTGCACACACACCCACACTCATGCATACCCGAAATAAAATGGTTTCGGAAGAGAAGGAAAAAGGGTTTTGATAAGTTTTGGTTCTTTTGCAATTAAGCCCCTCCAATTTGCTAATATTACATAGTTGATGAATATTGCATATAAACCCTCTTATATATTTTTTTATTAGTTAAATTTTTATTATAACGTAACAAAAAAATAATGAAAAAAAGGAAAAATCAGACAAACAGAACTGGAATCTTTCTTTTTTAGTAGCAAATGTGAAATTTTGGCTGAGACGAGACCCATTTCCTGCTTCTACCTAGCGCCCGGACACGATGCATTGTTAACCCTGTTCTGTAAACGGGGTGCTCTCCTTGCTTTACCATTTCAATTTAAAAAAATATTCAAATGCCGAACAAATTTCAAAAACTATTCAAACCGGTTATTCAATAACTGGATTTTTGACAAATTTCCGGTTAATAGTTTCCCGGACTCAAAACACTATATCTGATTAACCATTAACTGGAAAGTTATATTTCCATTTTTTTTTAAATAAAAAAATCCGGTTAATGGTTAACCGGACTTGTATTTTTTTATTTTTTGTATTAAAATATTAGAAATATTGAATATATTTCTTTAAAAATAAATGGAATACAATATAATTTGATTTATTAGAAAGACTGCAACAAATAACCCGGATCAATATTTTTCAGGCCGGATTTTTCGCGGCTGTAAGAAAAACTAATATATTTATTTATGTGTTATTGGAAAAAAATAAAAATTCTTGGATTGTGAGTTATTGATCCCGGTTCAAAAGTCACTTCTAGGTAATCCAGAAAATATTGTGATATTTCTAGTATATTTAATTTATTAAAAGTTGTATCTATTTTGAGAATTCTTTTTGAAAAACAATCATTAAATAAATTAAAGTTTTTATTTTTTTTTCAGAGGATCTCTCATTTGCAGAGCCACTTTTAAAATTGCTGATCCAACGGTGAACCCCTGATTTTACTGTTTGGCAAGCCACCGTTGGATCAGCGATTTTCAAAGTGGCTTAATAAATAGCAAAAAAATTCCAAAAAATGTAAAATTTGGTCTCCAAGCAGATATTGATATGGAGAACAAGATGAACGGTTCGGATCGATTGTTTAGATTTTGAAAAATCAAAAATGGGGTGGCAGCACTTCGGCCGAAGTGGTGCCGAAAGCGTATTAGCCTGTCTCTCTATATATATATAAATTTAAAAAACTAACCAAATCGCTTGCTTTTTTTCCAAAACTACTCAAACCGGAAAAAAAATTTCCGGTTTCAATATCATTTTCCGGAAAAAAATTTTCCGGAAATTGGATCCTAAATCCGGAATAATTTTTTCTGGATTTAGGATTTCTATTTTTCATTTTTTTTTTGCTAAATCTGGAATAATTTTTTCTAGATTTAGGATTTTTTTTTTTAGGAAATTTTTTTTTCCGAAATTTTTTTTTCAGTTTTTATTTATAATTTATTTATTTTTGTATTGAAGTATTACAAATATTTAATATATTTTTTAAAAATAGATTGAATACTATATAATTTGATTTATTCAAAAAACTGCTACAAATAATCCGGATAAACATTTTTCATGCTGAATTTTTTATGACCGTAAGAAAAATTAATATAATATAATATATGTATATGTATATATAATATAATATATATGTTAAAATGTGCTTGCATATCAAATTTTATATTTTTTTGAATTTTTTTACTATTTATTAAGTATTTAACAAAATCGCTATCTATATTCAAACCATTGAATTTTTGTACCCATCTTAATAAATAGTAATAAACTTTAGAAAAATGTAAAATTTGATCTGCAAGCACATTTTAAAATATCCATCATGTTGAACGGTTTGGATCGACTGTTTGGACTTTGAAAACTTTGAAAATACCGATTGTTGAATGTCTACCGTTGAACGAAAACTTAAACTGAATTTTTGAGGCACTAAACGAGGGTTCCAATACCTCATATTTTTTATACCTCATCATATCTCATATTTTATATCTTCATTTTCATATATATATTATATTATATATACATATACATATATTATATTATATGTACATATACATGTACAGAGATGAACTATGGTGAGCTATAGAGTAAAAGGGTTTTTTACTCCATGGCAAAAAAATTTCATTTTGAAAATCCAAACAACCGATCCGAACCACTCAACATGATCTACATATTGAAATGTGCTTGGAGACCGAATTTTACATTTTTTTTGAAATTTTTTTACTATTTATTAAGAAATTTTGAAAATCGCTGATCTGATGGTCCAGAAATTTTTACTGTTTTTTACTGTTCATCCGAATTTTCAGATTTTTCAAAGTGGCTTAATAAATAGTAAAAAATTCCAAAAAATGTAAAATTTAGTTTCCAAGCATATTTTATTATAGATTAAACATCTAATGGTTTGGATCGGCTATTTGAAAATTGAAAATAAAGATATTGAGTGGAGTATAAACCCCTTCTACTCTATAGCTCACCATAGCTCATGTATATATATTATATTATATTATTTTTTTTACGGCCGTAAAAAATCCGGCATGAAAAATGTCGATCCGGATTATTTGTAGCAGTCTTTCGAATTAATCAAATTATATAGTATTCAATCTATTTTTTTTAAAGTATATTAAATATTTGTAATACTTCAATACAAAAAATAAATAAATTATAAATAAAAACTGAAAAAAAAAAGAATTTCCTATAAAAAAAAATTTCGGAAAAAAAATTTCCTAAAAAAAAAAATCCTAAATCTGGAAAAAATTATTCCGGATTTAGGATCCAATTTTCGGAAAAAAATTTCCAGAAATTGGTATTGAAACCGGAAATTTTTTTTCCAGTTTGGGTAGTTTTGGAAAAACAAACAAGCTGTTTGGTTAGTTTTTTAAATTTATATAATTTTTTGGATATAAATAAAAAATTCGGTTCAATTGGTATATATAGCACTTCAAATATCTCACGATGAAGTTTGAAATAACACCATCTTGCATAATGGGTATTATGGAAACTATACCACAGACATATGCTTAAATAATACCGTGTTATTGGGTATGTTTACAAGTCGATAAATAAATTATTAGTCTTTGAAAATCGATCAGTTAGAAAAGAGGAAAGAAATCGCGCTATGTTTGAAGCTAGAACCGAGGAAGAAAATATTTGAAATTTTTTACATCAAGATAGAACCTAGGAAGTGCCTGATAGAGTCAAAGTATCAGCCGAAAATATTTAAATTTTTTACATCAAGATAGAATCAGGGAAGAAATCACCCATGGATATCTTCACCAAAGATTTGAACTTGAATCCATTTGAAAGAATTACTAGCAATCTTGGATTATATGATATATACATTCTTCGCTTGAGGGATGTTAAAATATAAACTTCATTATTTAGTTAATATAGAAATAGAGATTTATTTATTTACAAATATGGATAGATAATAGTAACGTGTACTGTCATTACTAAAATAGGAAATAGTACCAACAGCTAATTTTGAGCCTTAAAGTTATAAATAGGAAATCTTATAATAAGAAAGACATAATTTTTTCAATATATTCTCACTTCTCAAATTCATACTTTCTGTCTCTAAAATTTAACAGGTAGCGTAGGCTTTTTTCTAAAGCTAAATTTTTTTATATTTTGTCTTATGTAATCTTCAAACATAGGGCGATTTCTTCCCTGGTTCTATCTTGATGTAAAAAATTTAAATATTTTCGGCTGATACTTTTACTCTATCAGGATAGAACCCGACAAGACAACTGGACTCTATGTCTCTATCTGTAATTAATGACGAATGTATAAAGGATTAAGCATTGGGTGTATATATAGTGTATGTAAAAATAACTTCTCATTTTTTTTCCAGAGTATAGATATAAATGTATATCTAAATAAATAAGAAAAACTATGTTCTGACCATATTGCACTGTGTATCATTTGATAAACCCAAACTAACTTGTAGTACAATCGAGATCTGTGAGCGTGTAGTACATGCCAAACTTAATTAAACAACATATAGTAGAAGTGATATTTGCATATAAACATGTCAAATTTGTTATGAATAAAATATTAATATGGATGTCCATAATTCCCAACATTCATTTTCCACTATCTCCACTACTCCATGCATTACAATTGGAATTGATGGCCACTACTATTGGAATTTATTTCTCCATTTATTTAGATGAAATTTTTCATTTACAATTTATAACCTATAAATAGAGGCTTTGTAATCTTGTATTGTACACACATGAGAAATGTATGAATAAAGAGATTACCATCTTTTCCTCTCTATCTTGTTTATTCTTCTTATGATTGTTCATATTTATTTTATAACACGTTATCAGCACGAGAGCTCTACTAGTTGAAGATTCGAGGTAATTTTAGTAACTTTTATTTCAATTTTATTTATATAGATAATACTTCCTAGTAATTGCTAAATGAAATAAGTTATCAATTTATTTATATTTATTTTGAGATGTTTAGTATGATTCATAGAATTTTATATGAAGTGCATTTTTTTAATTTAATCTTCCCAAAGAAGATTTAAAAGAAAAAACTTCTTCAATTTATCATGACATATAAATAAACATATATTTCGCTTGATGCGCAAATTTATCATGATGTTTATATAGATATTTTTTTTCAATAATTTAATCTTCTTAAAGAAGTTAAAAGATATTCTAAGTTGATTTATTATCTCTTTATAGTTGAAGAGATTATAATGAGTTGTTGGACAAAATAATTTAATTTGTTCTGCTTCATTTCTTGAAGTAAATATAGCAATATATAATAATAAATTTGAAAAAAAAAAAAACTTGTGGACGTGGACGTACAAGAATGAGTTTATTATCGTGGTGATTATTACAAAAACACATATTTCCACCTGAAGTGGAAAGACAATGATAAAAAAAAAATTTTAATAATGTGCAAAAATTAATGTGATGTTCATATTTTTTTTTTAATTTAATCTTCCTGCAGAAGATTTATGTGGCTCACAAAATTAATATGAATATTTCAATATATCTTCTTGAAGAAGATTTCAATAAGATTTATATGATGTGGAATTTTTTTTTCTAGTGGAATTTTTTGATGTACTCTTCCGAAAAAAGATTCAAGAAATATTTCGAGTTTATACATTATCTTTTACATTATAT
The DNA here is from genome assembly GCA_033356055.1 of Carex pumila. Classification (NCBI taxonomy): domain Eukaryota; kingdom Viridiplantae; phylum Streptophyta; class Magnoliopsida; order Poales; family Cyperaceae; genus Carex; species Carex pumila. The sequence goes on from JARJHM010000834.1 coordinate 125,137, forward strand.
TATGTTAATGAAATGCTCCGAAGCCATATGAATATAAATTATATTAACGAAATTGGCCTGAACCTATTTCATCAATTTTATCAATTGACCTGACATTCAATTATAATAAATTATTGAAGCCACATGTCTTGTTCTGGTTGAACAAAATAATAGTTACACATGAAGTGGAAAATAATTTGATGGACAAACTATTAGATATGGACGTGATAATGAAAAAAAAGCGCATCATTCTGTTGGGTTTCGGATACCACCTTTGGGGTTTCGCGGTAACCAAAACTCGTTTAGGCTTAAGGTGCGGAATGACCGTAGAACAAAAATTTCTACGGCCAACTTAAGCTCAGGATTAAACGGGGTATGTCAGGAAACTTTCCAAGGCGGTCCACCTTCAGTATTCCTTTGGCATCAAAACCCAATTTAATCCTTTTACAGATCTACTCCATGATTGATTTCTAAAACTTTAATCTACTTACCAATTAAATAGATTAATATAACATATTTATACCTTGTTTCCAAATCACAGTTGGAATGCAGACCGAGCGTGTAGAGCTACATCACGGAAGGAATCGACTCGTCTCGGAGCATCAGACGTCTGATGCCTCTATCGGTTATCCACCAGGACTAACCAGAGAGCGGTTAATTTCTTCTGCCAGAAATACCGTAAACCGCGGAATTCTGCAAAAACACTATTCACAGGGAAAAGACGAAAACCCGTAAACACGAATTTTCGGTTACTCAGTTTCATCAAATGAGCAAAACTGACATACCGCTAAATTCGGTAAAACACTATTCATCGATCCCGTAAATATACTCCACAACAACCCGCAAGATTATACGTCAACTACGTATAACTTTCTTTTCTCAACCGAAACACTATTTGGGAGAGAAACCGAGAAAGAGAGAAAATACCGATTCGATTCTGCACGAAACGATACAAGTGAATTAGTGAATTTTCTCTCTACATGCACCCCTCTATTTATAGGCTTTTGAGGAGGTTCGCAAAAGACCAAAATACCCCTCAACATATGCCTATTTACAAGGTATGCCATTGACACCTCATCCTTTTATATGTGAAATGACCAAAATACCCCTTCCACACCCTTCCACACTCTTCTCCATGTTTCTACACATGCAAGGTGGCATAGGTGTGAAATGACCATTTTGCCCTTGTGGATAGGATTGATGATATGTCATCTGGATAGGATCAATGACACGTCATGCGGATAAGCACGAATCTAAAAAGACCCGAATGCCCTCGGCCCGAACACAAATAATATTCGTATAATTATTCTGAACAATTATATATATATTTTTCTTGCGGTTATTTGTTTCGGTATCGATGACGTGTCATCTGGATAGGATCGATGACATGTCATGCGAATAAGGACGAATCTGAAAAGATCCGAATGCCCTCGGCCCGAACACAAATAATATTCGTATAATTATTCTGAACAATTATATATATTTTTCTTGCGGTTGTTGTTTCGGTAATTTATACAATGTGTCCTGCACATTTATAAATTAACCGGTTAACTTTTATACAACGTGTCACACACGTTTATAAATTAACCAATGTTTTTTGCTTGTTATTTTTACATAACATTTATAATTTAATTGTAACACGTATAATTAATTATAACCATCTTATCATTGATCATAACCAATTTATAATCAATCAAAATAAGATTCTCCAATTAGCTCCTATATGGTGTGACCCAATAGGATCTGTGTTATGTTGGTAAATAGAGTTAAAACTGTTTTAACTTCTATAATCATGGGTGGCGTCTGGCAACACATCATGACCATCCAATTACACAGATGATGCTGTACTGTACAATATCACGATCCAGTAAACAATTTACTTGTGTCTGTTCTTCTGTCTCATAGCTATCAGATCAGTTTCAAGGTAGATGTGTGTCATCCTTGCTAACTGAATCTTTTCTTGATCTTGAGCAGATTATCAAATATAATTACTCTTGTAATTATACCGCTAGCAGATAATCTAACTCTATCAAGGGGCCCAGTGATGCTATAGCTCGTATAGAGATACGAGGGACAAATAGTACTTTTGGTAGACTATCACTTCCTCGGCTAAGCTATACATATGGGAATGCTACCGTTATGACTGCTTTTTACGGACAGCGGTAGATAGCAATCACACATACATATTTCTTAGTGGGAACAATAAATACCTCATACTTTAGAACGTGACACTGAATGAGAAACATTAATGACACGAACACAATTCTATTTAATGTCTCATTCGGGGTCTGTCAAATTCCATGTTCCTAGAACATGTATCTATGTGATTAAAATGACATCTCGTGTCAGGTGGTTTGTAAAACTTAACCATCTTTTAATCCACATACTAACCTTTTCGCGGTAATTAGTGTTCCTGCTAATTACCTTGGTTAGTGACATTTTAAGAGTATATATCATCTATATTATGGAGTTTAACAATTTCAGTCATGAACTCGAAATGATCCATAAATGCAATAATACTCAAGGCAACAAAATGATATTAATCATCCAATTCATGAACAAAGCTTTATGATAAATTATCGTATTATTGACTTCTAGATTATTACAAACTAACACATTCCACTAGAAGTGGAAAAATAAATGAAAAAAAAAATTACCACTAGAAGTGGAGAAATAATTAGAAAGTGAAGCGAATGACAAATAAGAAAATTCATGTTATTATTAGTCATGTACCTGTCGTACGCCAATGTACCTGTAGTACGTCAAAATATTATATTGAACTACTATGGACAAACTCAATTTAGTCAAATGATTTGGCATTATTTGAATGATGAAAAAAAGATATATAAAATAGGTGACATTTATGAAAAATTGAGCCCTCACTGTTTGAAAAATATATATATATATATATATATAGTATATCAAACTTATACAAAATTATTTGAAAAGAGATGATTTACTTTCATAAATCATTTAATTTTCTATTAATACAATGCCCTAAAAGAAGCTTGTTCGTTTCTATTAATACAATGCCTTAAAGAAACTTATCTATTTCATTAGAGGTATTACATTATAAGGTGGAATTTTAATTTTTATCTTTTATGTTGTTACGGAAAATTGTTAGATAAAAAATAGTTGTTCATTCTTTATTTTGAGAAATGAATTAATACTTATTTATTATTTATATTGATTGTAGTGCATAAAAAAATGTAAATGTAAGATAAAATTTGCTTATTTATGTTTATTTTTTTAAATACTACTTATTTATTCTTTTTATTATTGATTATTGTTGAAATGGTGTTTATTTATTTTTATCAAAAAAAAAATTGATTGAAAGCTCTAGAAGAGTTATTTTGTTGTTACATGGAGGAATACAAATTTATATTGATGATGATGTATTATATTCTTGTAAGTCTCAAATAAATTTGTTAAGTTTTAAGAATATCCGCCGAAATGGATATCATATTGAGACAAGTAATGAAAAAAAATATTGAATATATGAAAAACAATGCATATTGAAAATAAAATGCATATGTTTTTTCTCTGACTTGTACTACACATATATTAGTGCAATTGAAAAACATGTTATTGTAAACCAGAAATTTACATATAAGAATATGTTTATAGTTTGGCATGACCGGTTGGACCATTCCGGATCAATAGTGATGCGAAAAATAATAGAAAATTAATGTAAACATTCATCAAAGAACCAGAAGATTCTTTAATCTGATGAATTTTTTATGTGTTGGTTTTATTTCTAGAACGTATACAATATGATATTTGTGGAACATTATATCCAACATG
>JARJHM010000835.1:0-128873 GCA_033356055.1 Carex pumila
TGCCAATCTTTGCGCTTCGTGCGATTTTGGAGAGATTTTGTTCGATGGTTTTGATTTTTAATTCGCATAATTTATCAATTTTGGTGAAATATACGAAGGTGTGTTGTGTCCGCCTTCGAAAGTTTAATTATGCAACAAATCAGAATTTTTTTCGTTTCTGAAATTTGGAAAAATAAGTAATTATTGCATCTGGTTTTTATTTATTTATTTTTTATTAATGCTATATTAGGCCTATATTAATAGGCCACGTATTAATGTAGAAGCAAAATGCTATATTAGGCCTAATATTATATATACAATATAGTTATAATCTAAAATTAGCTAGTAGTTAATTAAAGTTCCGATTCTGGTATATATTATAATTTTTGCTAATATAGCATAAAGTTATTTAAAGAATAATTTAGTTAATAATCTAAAATTAGTTTCTCAACTAATTGAAGTTAGGATATTTTCTAAATTATGTATATAACAATTACAAATTATTTTGAACATAATTGTTATAATTTTAGACTAATTAGTTATAGAATTTAGCTATTATCTATAATTAGTATTTAACGCTAATTAAGGGTGGGATAAAATAAAACTAAATTCTGGTCATGTCTAATTTGAGCATAAGATTATTTAGTAAATTCTAAATAAGCTTATTCGGTTATTTCCAAATATAAGCACAAAGTTTGAGTTGTCTCTAAATAGAAGCATAAAGTATTTTGGATATTTCTGAATAATATTATTTCGCTATTTCTAAATAAAAGCATAAAGTATTTCTATAAAAAAAAATATATTTTTTGGAAAATCTAAACATAATGTCAAATCTAAGTTAGATTAAGCCCCTCATGGGGAACAATTTCAAACAGTGGGAGGAAAAGTTGAAATTAGTCTTAGGGATCATGCAATTGGACACTACACTGAGATTTGATTGCCCCAAGCCTGATAAAGAGGGTGAGGAAACTCCCCAAAAGAAGGCTAATATTGAAAAATGGGAGCATTCAGATCGCATGTGCATAATGGTGATGAAGCAAACGATCCATGAGACTTTTCGAGGCATAATACCTGATACAGAAACTGGCGCTAAAAATTACCTTAAGGCCCTTGAAGAGAAATTCACAAAGAGTAAAAAGACTGAAGTTAGTACACTTTTTGTGAAGTTGGCAACAATAAAATACAAGGGAAAAGAAGGGGTTAGAGAGCATGTTATTGAGATGACAAGACTGCAACGTGCCTTGAAAGGGCATAATTATGACATCTCTGATGAGGTTCTCATTGAGTTCATTTTTCTATCTCTTCCGTCTAATTTTAGTCAATTCAAGTTGACTTATAATTGTCAAAGAGAGACGTGGACACTACCTGAGTTTGAGGCTCAGTTGGTGCAGGAGGAAGAGAGACAGAAAATGACTAAGGGAGAAAGTGCTCATGTAGTAACATCTAATCCTAAGGGTAAAGGCAAGAAGCGTAAGTTTACTGTCAAGGAAAAGGAACCCACCAAGGCAGCTGCAGACAAAGATGCAAAGAAGAACAAAAAGGATACTTCTGATAATTCAGAAGAAAGGACATGCTTCTTCTGTAAAGCACCTGGGCATACAAAGAAATTCTGCACCAACTATCATGCATGGTTGGCAAAGAAAGGGTTGCCTAAGCCATCGCAAGCCAAGTGAGGCGGAGCGCTACGTTTACGTAGGAAATGGCAGCAAAGTAGAAGTGAAAAGCATAGGAAAATTTAGATTATTATGTAGGACAGGATTTTATTTAAGTTTTGATGCTTTAGTGGTTCCATCCTTCAGAAGGAACCTAATTTCTGTATCTTATTTGGACAAAAATGGTTATGTATGTTCATTTAGTAATGAAAATTTCAGTTTGTGTCAAAATTCTAAGCTTCTTGCTTCTGGTATCCTGTCTTCTTATGATAATCTTTATTTTCTAGATATAGACACTTCACATTCAGAGGCACTGCATATAGATAATAGAAAACGTAAATTAACTTGTGAGAAATCAGCAACATTATGGCATAAGCGATTAGGACATATCTCTATGAAAAGGATAGAACGTCTTGTGTCTAATGATATTCTCCAACCTTTATATTTTACAAACTTAAGTGATTGTGTAAATTGTATAAAGGGAAAACAAACGAATAAATGTAAATATAATGCCAAAAGGTGTAATGACGTTTTAGAATTGATTCATACAGATATATGTGGTCCTTTTCCAAAGGCTACAAGAAATGGTCATCGATATTTTATCACATTCATAGATGATTATTCTAGGTATGGCTATATTTACTTGATAAAGGAAAAGGCTGAAGCGTTAGACGTGTTTCAAAATTTTAAAGCGGAAGTTGAGTTACAACTTAACAAACGCATAAAAGCTGTCAGATCTGATCGTGGTGGTGAATACTACGGCAGATATGATGGATCAGGAGAACAGCGTCAAGGTCCCTTTGCAAAATACTTAGAGGAATGTGGAATTGTGCCTCAGTATACATTGCCAGGTTCACCTGCAATGAATGGTGTTGCTGAACAGCGAAATCGTACCCTTAAAGACATGGTGAGAAGTATGATTACTCGTACAGCTCTACCTGAGAATTTGTGGGGAGAAGCCTTAAAGACTGCAGCATACATACTTAATAGAGTGCCTACTAAAGCAACTAACAAGTCCCCTTACGAGTTATGGGTTGGGCGCAAGCCTAGCTTGAATCATTTGAGAGTTTGGGGATGTCCATGTGAAGCTAGGCCTTATAAGCCAAGTGAAAAGAAACTAGACGAAATGACCGTTAGTTGTTACTTTATAGGTTATTTTGAAAGATCTAGGGGGTATAAATTCTATAATTCAACAGAACATATAGTTTTCGAGTCAGGAAGTGCGAAATTTTTTGAGGATAATGAGTTTGTGGGGGGGAGATATGACAAAAGATAGTATTTTTGAAGAAGAAGAGATGAATAAGAATGAGACTATGGACCAAAGTCCTGGTTTTGTTCAAATTCCGATTGCGTTTAGAAATACATCTTTTGACAATGTGCAAACATCATCATCCCAAACAACTCAATTAGAAACTCAACATGGAATAGAGAACACAAATGGACCTGAATCCAACCCAAACCCTGACATTGCCATGACCAATGTTGATGGCCTAGGGCCTGTGGGAGATTCAGAAGTTGGTAATGATGTTCCTCCTCCTGTTGAAGATCAAGTTGTAAATGAACCTCAAGAAAATCTAGACCCTGTGCCAATTAGAAGATCTACACAATCAAAGGATTATGCATATCTTCAAGAACATGAGTTTGACATTGGCATGTTTGAAAATGATTCTGTTAATATCAAACAAGCTGTGGAAAGCTCTAACTCTCAAATGTGGATTAATGCCATGAATGAAGAGATGAAATCTATGTATGACAATGACGTTTGGGATATCGTTCCGTTGCCTAAAGACAAGAAACCCGTTGGTTGCAAATGGATATTTAAGACTAAACGGGATTCTAAAGGCAATGTTGAAAAATACAAGGCACGTCTTGTTGCGAAAGGTTTCACACAGAAAGAAGGCATTGATTATAAAGAGACTTTCTCTCCAGTTTCATCAAAAGACTCTTTAAGGATTATATTGGCACTTGTAGCACATTATGATTTAGAACTTCATCAAATGGATGTAAAGACGGCATTTCTCAATGGTGACATTGATGAAATGATCTATATGAAGCAGCCAGAAAACTTTGTATCAGGTGATCCAGGGTCTATGGTTTGCAGACTTAAGAAATCCATTTATGGGCTCAAACAGGCATCTCGACAATGGTATCATAAGTTTCACAAAGTTGTTAGCTCATTTGGTTTTGAGTCTAACATAGTAGATGAATGTATATACCTTAAGTTCTGTGGGAGTAAATTTATTTTCTTGGTTTTATATGTAGATGACATATTGCTTGCCAGTAATGATAATGACATGTTGCATCAAACTAAGAATTTTTTATTTAAGAACTTTGAAATGAAAGATCTTGGTGATGCATCATTTGTTCTAGGGATTGAAATACTTAGAGATAGATCTCAAGGTATTCTAAGGTTATCCCAAAGGAACTATATCGATAAGATTCTAACAAGATTTGGCATGCAAAACAGTAAACCAGGAGATACCCCTGTATCAAAAGGAGATTAGTTTAGTCTAAAACAATGTCCCCAAACTGACTTAGATAAAAACATCATGAAAGATATTCCCTATGCCTCAGCCGTAGGTAGCATCATGTATGCACAAGTATGCACGCGTCCGGATATTGCGTTCATTACTGGAATGCTAGGGAGATATTTAAGTAACCCAGGTATGGAACACTGGAAGGCAGCCAAGCGAGTGTTGAGATACCTAAAGAGAACTAGGGACTATATGCTCACGTATCGGAGATCGGAACAGCTCGAGGTCATTGGATATACCGATTCTGATTTTGGAGGATGTGTCGATAGCATGAAGTCAACATCAGGATACATCTTTATGATGGCAGGCGGTGCCGTATCATGGAAGAGCGCTAAGCAGCCATTGGTAGCCTCCTCCACTATGGCAGCTGAATTTGTCGCATGCTATGAAGCATCTAATCATGGCGTATGGCTGAAGAACTTCGTTACAAGGCTGAAAATTGTGGATTCTATTCAGAAACCACTCAAATTATTATGTGACAACAATTCAGCAGTGTTATACGCAACCAACAACCGAAGTTCGTCAAAGTCGAAGTACATCGACATTAAGTTTTTGGTTGTAAAAGAAAGAGTGCAGAATAATGAATTATGTATAGAACACATAGGTACATACTCCATGATTGCGGATCCTCTTACTAAAGGATTACCACCCAAGCAGTTTCACGAACATGTTGCTCGTATGGGTGTAATATCTATTTAGGATATTTAGAAAATGTGGGAGTCTGAATTTGTTTTAATGTTCTATGTTATGTAATTTTGTAACAAGTTTTGTGTGTATGGAATATACAAGTTGCATTCAGTTTCAGTTTCATTTCTCTCTCTTTAAAGTTTAAAGTATTTGACCTCACTAAAGTTTAAAGTTTAAGGTGACTCAATTAGAAATAGGCACGTCTAATCACACTTGCGTGTAATTTCTAAACTATACATCCAAATCAGATTCATGTCATTCAATTATGATGACAATGTGATCTATGTCGGTTTAGTTATGCATAAATATAACTGTAACTACTGCTGCTTAGGTCCCTTGTTAGGATAGTTGATGGACGGAATTGTTCGGGAAATACGATAAGTAAAGACAGAAAAGTTGCGCAATAAGGATAAGAACATATAATTAAAAGGTTACACTTGTCCAAGTGGGAGATTGTTGGATTTAGAGACGTCTAAATCCAATAAATTAAGTTGGACATGCGTGTATTATAATTATATGTCTAATACTGTCACGAATATTAATGCCAAAATAAGTGATTAATTAAGGAATGGCATTATACGTATTTCAATTAGGGTTTGGAACCGAAAATGTATAGAAATACATTTGATTAATTATAATTGTTAATGGACCGATTATAATTAGTCTAACTAATATACATGTGATAATTTCGGCACTGATCTGAAATTAGTTGAACTAATTTCAGCACTAACCTGAAATTATTTTTGGCTATGGTTATTTTGGCATGTTATTTTTGGCTATGGTTATTTTGGCATGTTATTTTTGGCTATGGTTATGCTAAATTGAGAACCTAGCACTTGTATATAAAGGCTGAGTCTCCAAGGCTTGCAATCACAATCACAATTGTCTGCTCCATTGAAGACGAGATACTCTGTCATATTTTTCGGATAGCCAGAAAAAAGGAAGAGAGGATTGCAAGTTCTTGGAAGGACTCGAGAGCCAACAACTCAAGTCAAGACCAGGATCTTATCAACCTAGAGTCTTGGAAGCTGTCTGATTGATAGCATACGGAGGCCTTTGAAGATGGAAAGTAAGTTCCGCTGTGCATTAAGTTTAATTTCTTACATAGGAGTAGATCTTGGTTAGGGTTTAAAGTAATCAGGAAAACCCACAAAGTAAATCCAACAAAAAACACCACAGAAAAAATAAAAATAAAATTAAATATTACAATGGTTAGAATAGATACAATCAATAAAAATGAACTTTATGTGCTTTCTATATATAGAATTCATATCAATATAGTCTTTTTTTTTTTCAAGATCTGAGAGAACTAGGAAAAGACCTATGCTGATCAGTTGGAGAACTTAACAGTTAACATAATGTTGTAGGCAACAGCAAGGCAAGCAACAAATGAAGAAATTGCTTCTATTTAAAATTCAGCATTTTGATCTCCTCAAGCTACTCAGTTCACACTTTTGGCATTTCCTCATTGTACATTAATTTACACCTACAGTAAACCATATAATATAACCACCTCTCTCTTTTACTATTATAATCAGTATCTACCGCAATGTCTACCTTATCCCGCTACCATCTCCAGGCCATGTCATTCCAATGGTCGATGTAGCGAAGCTCTTTGCCAAGCACAACGTAGAACTCGACCATCTATCACTCCAACCTAAAACTTCTCACCTTTGAATTTCCCTCTGTTAGCGTCCTACCGACGGGTTGTGAAACCACTGGTGTGTTACTGTCTCCTGACCTTTTAGAGCAGCCATTTTGGGAACTTGTTCGCCGCAACCCACCTGATGCAGTTGTATCTGATGCATTTTTCTTTGGTCTGTCATTGCTTCTCCCGAGCTAAATATTCCCCATTATTCATTTCCCAGCACAAGTTGTTTCGCCTGGTCGATGGAGCGAAGCCTCTTCATTTATAAGCCTGAACAAAATGCAACGTCTGACTCGGATCCATTTCTTGTTCCTGGGATACCTGGCCAAATTTACTTAACAAAATCTCTACTTTAGGTAAAGAAAAGCTGACAGAGTTTTTCAATTGTGTCCGAGAAACAGAGAATGCCACTGTCGGGTGGGTTGTGAATGCATTTTCTGAATTGGAATCGGAATACATCAAACACTTTGAAAGGGAAACGGGTAGACCAGTATTTGCTGTTGGGCCCGTCTGTCTAAGCGGTACGAGTAAACAGGATGTGGCAGAGCGGGGCCGTGGCAAGAACTTGGTCGCTGAATCAGAGAGGTTACTGACATGGCTAGACGGCAGGCCGTCATTTTCGGTGGTTTATGTTTTTTTTGGAAGTTCGTGTATGTTGCCCAAGGCACAATTGAGAGAGATTGGATTCGGGCTCGTTGATTCAAAAGTACTGTTTATTTGGGTGGTAGGTGAAGATCACAGTTCCGATGGCATGGCAGATGAGGTGGCAGCAGTAGCAGGAGAGTCGGGGCAACTTATCAAAGGATGGCCCCCACAACTTGCTATCCTGGGACACATAGCGGTCGGTACATTTGTGACACATTGCGGTTGGGGGGCCGTGACAGAAGCTGTGGCACTCGGCAGGTTGTTGCTAACATGGCCACTATTTGGAGAGCAATTTTACAATGAGAAGTTTGTGATTGAGGTGGCAAGAACTGGGGAGTCGATGGGTGCAAAGAGAGGGGTTGTATTGAGTAGAGAGTCGATGGGTGCAAAGAGAAAGTGGCGGAGAGAATGCAAAGGGCCCACGGGACAGGTGCTGAGGCGGTGAGGAAAAGAGCATGGAACATTGGATTGGTGGTGATTGCTGAGAAGAGAAGTTGTGAAAGGTGGATCCTCATATGTAAGTTTCGATTGTATGATAGAGGATATACGACAAAGGAGGGAAAAGAGAACGGAGGCAATCGTCAAGAAAATATAAATTGGAAATTGATTAGGGGCAGAGCATTTGATTTTAATAAGCGATGTCAAATTGCGCAGCACCAAATTGCAATAATTCTAACATAACTAATTCCCTAAATCTGATATTTTGGAAAAGAAATTCCGGCTTGTGAATCAATCCTTAAATGATACGCAAAAATCAATCCTTAAATGATACGCAAAAATATGATTTATATTGTTTCTCCCCAATGCCTAACAAGAGAAGTTGGGTTTAATCCTAGTCCAACATTTAATGCCTAACAAGAGAAGTTGGGCTTAATCCTAGCCCAATATTTAATGCCTAACAAGAGAAGTTGGGCTTAATTCTAGCCCAACATTTAATGCCTAACAATAGAAGTTGGGCTTAATCCTAGCCCAACACTTAATGCCTAACAGTGTTTTATCCGTTGAGGCGTTGACTCGTAAATACTTGTCTTACACGGAAAATACAAGCACCGCTTCTTGTCAATGCGGGCTTTTCCCTCAAAATAAAATAAAATAGAAGCCAGTTATAATCTTCCACGTCATTTCTCGTAAAAGACCGTAATTTCTGTTACAACAACTTGCTGGACACAGAAATCCGGTACAATCGGGAAATAAATTTTTCAATATGCGAATCTCAAAAAAGAAAGATTTCCGTGCACGAATCTCAAAAAAGATCAGCGATTGGAATCTGAACAACAGGTTCCTGTTATTCCTTAAGATTAACAGCATATTTATTTCCGCTACAGTCGTACATGAGCGATCCTCTTTTCCACATTCCTAAAATCAGAAATTCATTTTCCTTTCGCTTTTTGGAAAGGCGCAATTTCTTTGTTTAGCACAGCCTCAGCTTAATTTATCCAAACAGATTTCTCGAGCTCGATTAATCTTGTATGATTATCAATGGGGTGTTGCGTAAGCACGAACAGTGATTCCAGCGCGAATCGAGTTGTTCGATGGAGATCAACTGGGATCGTCGCTTTACGAGACACCAAATTGAAGGTTCTTTTTTTTCTTAGGAATTGATCGTTCACCAGATTGTTACTAGGTGCTCGTTAATTGATTGCTTTAACAAATTGATTTTAATTACATTTTTCTAACCATTATATACAGGAATTTCCGAACGAAATTCTGCAAGTAGAGAGCATAAGAACTCTTGATTTGACAAACAACAAAATAGGTATCATATTTGTTACTTCACTTCAGGTGCACAAATTTTGAAAAAAAGGATTTCAGATGAAATTCTTACTGATATTGCATTCTTTCTTCTACAGCTTTGGTACCTGCCGAAATTGGCCGACTAAATCGCATCCAAAGACTTGTGAGAGCAACTAAGTTATTATCTTATATGTCTTACAATTTCACACAATGAATTATTAAATACTGGTTGAAGCTGAAGAGGTTTACCAGTATTATTTAGTCATTACTTTTCAAACAAATGCAAACACCTTGAATGTGTTTTCTGGTGAACTGTGAAAAGGGTGTGCTATGCATCTTTTATGTCTGTTGCCTCCTACTATCTCCTGTTGACTCGCATTTTAGAATTTCTTCCCTTTTTGTAATGGAGGCATAATGGGAGCACTGTTTTTCAATGTATTGGATGCCTCTTTTTCTTATTCAAAATACTTTTTATATATCTTTTGTTATATTTGTAGGTTTTGGCCAACAATATAATTCAAAGTCTTCCAGCTAATATTGGAGATTTGCGGACTTTAAAGATTCTGACACTTGATGGAAATCGGATTTCCTACTTGCCTGATGAATGTAATTTTGTGTCCGGCTTCTAGAATAATCTTGTTTTGTCACTTAACCTATCTCTCGATTAGATATGATAATTTATGGTTTGCAAAAATATGCATTAATTTTTACATTCACGGATTTGTCCCATTTAAGTGCACCTATCATAACTAACTATTAATTGAAAGATTAAAATGGAGTGTAATGACAAAAAAGGTAGATGATCTCCAATTCACTAATCTGTAATATAACCAAACAGGTACAATTTGCTAAAACCCATAAAAGGCATACTGCTGTTCTGAGTTTTTTTTTTCTGTTTGTGAAATTTCCATAACATCATTTTCTAATTTATTTATTGTTTTGTTTTCTGATCAAGTGGGATCTCTTCAAAAGCTAGAGAAACTTTCAATTTTTTGTAACACCTTGATTTCCCTTCCTCAGACTATAGGAGATTTACGAAATGTAAGTACATTTTTTTTCGTTTACCCAAACTGTTTTCCAGAATTCAAAATTTTTTCTCTGTTACCCTGCAGAAATTATTATTTTTAAATGGACCAAATATTCTTCTTCACATTGATCACTTTGACTCATATTAGAATTCTATATTTTCATCAAATCCAATTGCAGATAGTGTTGCTAAATGTGTCGCAAAATAAATTGAAGTCTCTTCCTGAATCAATCGGGGGATGTATAGCTTTGGAGGAATTGCAAGCTAGTGGTACTCATTTATATTTCTTAGTTGTACTTAAAAATAAAGCCTCAAAACAATTAGCAATTTAGAAAATGATAAAGCTGGCATCATGTGTACTGAAAGCAGGTCTTGTTTATCCAATTTACTAAATGATCCTATATTGTAATAAATAGTTTATCAGTTCATTATCTAAGATATTCTCTATGATATATATATATATATTTTTTTTTTGTGCTATTTATTACCTTCCCTTTTGCCATTTTTATTAATGCAGAAAATTCAATTGACGATTTGCCCCTTTCAATTTGCAAACTTGTTCATCTCAAGTCGCTCATGCTAAACAACAACAACATTCGTCAGGTGCATATAACTCAGAAATAACAATTATGTTCTCACAGAATGCATATTTTACCACCCATGATACTATCGGTAAACCAATTTTACCTGGTAGGTGGTCTTCTGGGAAGAAAGTTGCTGTTTTTTGTTTTGAAAACCTTTTTTCTAATGTTGAAGCCAAATGACGTGGTCACACTTGCCAACTTATTTTCATGTAATTTACTTGCAGCTGCCCCAAAATTTGTTGAAGGAATGCAAAGCTTTGCAGAGTATTTCGCTGCATGATAATCCAATCTCTATGGACCAGTTCCAACAGGTACATCTTCTTACAATCTTTCTCTACTTTTGCATATATGCCCTTGCAAAGTCTTGGGCATTTTCTTTGACTTGAGTTCTGGATACCCAATTCCAAGTGCTTCCTGTGTATGTATTTTGCATGAAATTACATTCTTTCGAAAGGATTTTTTGGTAAAGGAATTTTTGAGTTTGAAGTTTAAACATCATTAATTAACAGATGGATGGTTTTGAGTTTGAATCACGGAGGAAGAAATTTGATAAACAGATCGATTCAAATGTAATGATGAGTTCAACTGCACTTGATGAAGGTCTTGATCGTCGGTAATTGGATGCGAAATTATTTCTTTCAATAATTAAATATGAACTTCTGATATAATAATATTATACCAGACACTCTTTTTGTATTTTTTACCCTTTTATCTGACATGGTAAGCCTGTAAATAGTAAAATCTGTTTACCCTTTTAATTGTTTATTTTCTATAACAGATGCATTTTGCACCAAATATATTTTGATTGTTTTAATTTTGTGAGGAACATATCAAGATTTGTACGTTATTTAATTTTCATGCCCTATATTGTAGCTGTATATAGTGTTGTAAATTTTGTAAGGAAGATTTAACTTTTTCAAATTAATACTAGTATTATTTTCATTCCCTATATTGTAGCTGTATACAGTGTTGTTGTAAATTTTGTAAGGAAGATTTTACCTTTTCAAATTAATACTAGTATTATGTCAATCCTTTATCAAACTAACTACAAATACCTATATTAATGCTAAAGAGTAACATATCAATGGTAAGGTGATAATTAGAGCAGCTGCTAATAGTTCTCAGAGTATAACGGATGGAAACGAGTATTTATCTTTGAAAATTCCAATATCAGCAATAAAATTAGAAATGTTTCGGTTTGAAAATTTTTATATAATAGAATTTTATGGAATCGAGTATTGTAAAACCGAAGCACAAACAAATATTTTGATATTAGTCATTCTCTCTCTTTTTTTTATATATATAAGCAAATGAGGACATATGTTTATATATATAAGTAGTTTTTGTATTTTTAAAATCAAATATTGATATGAACCATCTAGCATGTTCACCATATTAGAATGTGCTTGAAGACCAAAGAAATTTTCAAAAGAGTGGTTCAATATGCTATAATAATTCAGAAAAATAATAAAAAAATTCGGAAAAATTGTGGTTTTGAAAACTTCTAAAAAGTAAGTAAAAAATTACCCAAAAAAAAAAAGAAGTAAAAATTGGTCTCCAAGCACAACCTTGGAAGAAGTTTTATACATTCCCAATCAATAATGTACTAATTCTAGAATTTCCTAAAATATTCAGCTCAAGTTCTGATATCGAGTCATGCTGGTTTCTTTGTTAATTTTCGATTTTTTTCGAGTTTTCTCGGTGTCCAGCTATTAGGGTTGGACCGATCTTTGATACAAGTATTTGATTTCACCGAACTCAGATCATTTGAGGTTTCAGATCAATCAAGATGATGATATCACTGAGTTGCTGTTGAGCTTTTTTTTCATGTCAAATTGTCAATAACACACATACGAATGCGAGTCCGTGTCCCCGCAGTACCTGAGATGCAATTGAAACAAATGGATAGACTAGATTAGTTTTATTCGGGCCAAACTCAATTCGGTGGCTGTTGAAGCTGTAGGGGGACTGCTTTAAGATTCATGCCAAGTGAATGAACAATTCAAATTCACCACTTGCACCTTAGGTACCTGAGGTGATACAGATTCTATAAATGCGCACATAAACTCAGTGGAATCAAGGGTGGACAAAAATATTAATAATTCAAATTTTATGAAAATATTAAAGTACAAATTAAAAAACTACAAATTGATATTCACACTAGAAGAAGCCAAACTTTTAGACTATGGAGATCAAATATAATCAAGTATATACAATTTTTCTACTACGAATGAGGTCAATTTCACACTATCCATAATATTTTAGTTTAAATTATACTAAAATAGAGTATAAATATAAAAGTTTTTTTAGAATGAGACAACAATCCAATACAACATGAGTTTATTAAAAAAAAAAAAAATTCAGGATAGGTACGATAGTCTCTCCGCAGAGCACAAACACACAAGCACACACATACATGCACACAATAATGAGGTTTTGTTTTCAATTCATAAACTTAAAAATTGTGAATTAAACTAATTTACAAATTTCAGGCTTAAATTCACAATTATGGATTTTCAAAGATACATCTTGTTGCCACCATTGACGAATCCCATGAGGCGCCTTGAGACATTCATTTCTGTTCACTACTAATGTCGCTGATGGAAGCAGATGTGGCACCTCTGACCCCGGAACAACAGCACAAATTTCCCTGAAAGAGGTATAAGCTGCCACTGATTGCTCTACGCATCCAATTATCGTCCCTTCCAATTCCTTGCGTCTTTTGAAATACGGTATATATGATGCCGAGATCAGATCCTGTGGGTTCACAAATAGATATGGGTTCCATGTAGTCAACTTCAAGAATTCTTCGCGTGATTTGTTGTGTTGATTTCGCGCAAGACGTGAGATTCCCATCTTGAAAATGATCTTACAAGTGTGCACATTTGGAAACAAATCAGGAGAGATTGAGGGGAAAGGAGGGTTGAAAAGGAATGCCTTGAGGTTAATATTCTCGGTCTTTATGAAGTACTTCCCGATAACAGTTGCGATTGAAGCGCCTAGAGAGTGACCAGCGAGCCAAATATCTTCGGGTTGATATTTCGATATGAGCTTTTGGACAGCATTTAGACAAGTTTGGGAACGTGAGCTCTTATTGATACCACCAAAGTACACACGTGTGTCTAAACAAAAATCTCGAATACCATGCCATTGATCCAGCATTGTGCCTCTCAAGGCGACAACAAATCTTGGTGCCAAGGGGTGTCGAGCAAAAGACGGCTTGAACTCAAAGATGCAACCATAGACAGAGGAATCTTTGACATCTCTAAGCGCCTCTATGAAATCAAAATGGAAATGCTCATACCAAGCCGCCGCGAGCAATTCGGATTTGACACGTCCTGCCACACTATCTCTCTCTATGATGTATGAGGCTTGCACCAGAGATGCAACAACTACTCTCTGATCATTTGGACATCTCCTGTTTAAATAATAAGTGAGTTCAGATTTCTGGAGATAGTCAAGTTGTGTTAGAAAATTAAATTAAGTAAAAGTTGTAATTATATATTCATGTTGAAAATTTTCCGAAATTGGTTGAATCATGAAAATTTGCCGAAAGCAAGTGAAGCTTAAATTTCAAAATCACTCCAATGATCCTTAATTCCTAAAAGAATTTTATGTTTGTCTTTCTCTTTATTAACCGTTTTCCTTTCTTGCACAATCAACCCTTCAGCTATTCTTGTTATATAATTTTCATGTTTCCTTTCTTTTTTAATTTGACACATGAGTGAAAAAGATGGTGTTTGCAGTAAAACAGTGCCTTTTAATTTGACACATGCACTACAACAAAGTAAACACTTTTTGCGAGAGAAAAAACGCATTTACAACGGCCGTCCGTCGCAAAAAGTACCGTCAGAAAAAGAAAAAACAGAACAATAAAAGTAATTCGTCGCAAAAAGTCACTTTTTTATTTTCGCGAAAAATGTTTCATTCTTGTTGTGATGAGTGACAATATTTCTAGGTAGCGAGCAATATTAGAGTTTGCAATCTGGACATCTGCCTTCTACCATTTTTTTTTCCATTAAACCTAAAATTAAATAATAAGTCATGTGAACTTCAGAACAAGTTGTTAAACTAAGAATCGGTTCCTCAAAACAAAACAAAACAAAAATGAGAAAAAGGTTTTGACTCTCAAGCCTCTATCTCAAATCGGACCTTCAAGACCTCAACTAGTTGAGTTCCTAACTACTTTTGTCTCTAATTAAGTAAAAGAAAAATTTCTTTCACCCACTTTTGTCTCAAATCGGTCTATTTTTCAGATGATCTATAACAAATTTTACAAATCTAAAATTACGTATGTCTTCTGCTCGATTTTCTCTCTCAAATGAGATTAATAATGAAGTACATTTGAGTTATATTTTTGTTGCTATTTTTTTCTTGAAGATATGCGCGTCACTGATATTTTCTTCTGGATGCAATATGCGTAGTGCAGAGGAGAATGGCCTTGGAGGACATGATGGCTCCTATTGCGTAGTACTGGTGACAATCCGGGTGAGCTAGGCTTTTGGAGGAGCGTAGTTGTCGAGTACAGACTATAAGCTTGGACTCTCTTTTTCATTTTTATTTTTCTTTATAATCTGATCTCCGATCTTTCAGAGATGCAGAATTTTGTAAATGACTTTTCTCTATTAATATACAAATCAATCTGTTGGGAGGCAATTCGTCGCCAACCATAAAAAAGTTACGTGTAAGATTTAAATATTAAAAAAATTTAAGAGCCTAAAGACTATTACTATCAACTTTTTCTTGAAAAGTTACATATAAGATTTAAAGGCTCGATACATATATTTTAATGGATTGCATATAAATGTTTAAAGACTTGATAAATAAAATTTAAAGCGCCTATAGCTTTTTTTGTTTTTTTTGCTTCAAAAGTGCCTATAGCTTTTACTGTGAAAAAAATGATAAGTTACATGTAAGGTTTAAAGACTTCACACGAGTACATTAAAATGTTGTAGACAAAGGTTTAAAGGACTGAAAAACAAAATAAGGTCTCTATAGAATTTTACCGTACTAAAAAATATCAAGACTCAAACTTAACTAAAAAAAATATTTTATCATGGATCTAATTTGAAAGAGAAAATCAAGTAGTATACGTTCGTAATTTAGATTCACAAAATTTATCACAGATTGTTGAAAAAATAAATGAGAATGAAATATTTCATTTTTTTTGGCTTGGAGACAAATTGAGTGAAATATTAGTTAGGAGTTGAACTACTTAGATTTTAGATTTAAAGATTTGCTATGAAATCGGTGAGTTAATTCCACTTTATCAAAAAAAATATATATGGTTTAAAGATTTGCTAGTAGTAGTTTGAAATGTTGTAAACATAACTTTAAAGAGTTAGAAATAGCGCTCGATAGGACGCTAAACAAGAACATTTTCGGAGATTGGATTTGGAGGGCAGTTAGGTCATCACTATTAAATTATAACTGAAATGAAGAAACTATCCTTTTATGTAAACACCATTCTTCGCCTCTTTATAACAAAGAAAAGGGCTAAAAACATAATTAAGTCCATTTGAAGCTTCTCAAAAAGGAAGTTGCATATAAATTCCTCTTTTCATCTATGTATGATATATTGATATATGTTTAAACATTTGACATTAGTAAATTCAGAAGAAATTGCTCAAGGCTACATTATTTTTCAGCGAAGAGAAGGGATATATATATAGTCAAAACTTGTATTTTCTTCAAAATTAAGCAAGAATCACCTTGAAATAATTATGAATACATTTTGCAGAGATAATCCGGTGAGATGCCAAAAAATAAAAAAAAACAATTGAAAAGAAATTTCTTATCAAGTGTACTTACCAATCTATATCTTTGGAACTCAAGTGGACAGGCCCTGAAATTCTAAAGTCATCCATTTCATCCATTTCATCCATTGTACTATCGCGTCGTCTTCGAATTTCCATTAGCTCTTTCTTTGATCCTTAAAAATGCATCGCAAAAATAATGTTAGTAGAAACTCATTTCGGAATTACAGATATATATAGATGGAGTACTACTCGATCGTTTTCTTGATCCTTAAAACATGTGTTGCAATAAATTGTTGTAACTAAAGATAGAAATTATCGCATATCCCTTTTCTTTTTCTTTTTTTCTAGTTTGGCAGTACCAGTATACTAATTCAAAAGGTGGAATTTGGAAACGAATTAAACCAGAAATGTTAAGATATGTAGTTTGTTGTAACAATATAAACATTAAGTCTCAGAAAAAGTACCAAAGAAATGTGAAGGTAAGTAGTTTGCAAAGACATGAAGTTGGTTCTAACTTCTAACTCAACAAGACAAAAATGGAGTGAAAATATGGCCTTTAATTAATAGATATTTGGAATTACTATATGAAACTACAACATACAGAATAATAAAGTGAGAAAACCTTGCCTTTAATTAAAATTCGCTGGAGAACCCTTTGTCAGGTGAGATCGATCTGAAGAGAGAGAGACATGGTAGCTTCTACCAAGTATTTTCAAAAAGAGAGAGAGATGGGCTAAAATGTATATTAAAATTGGATTGAGGTATTATGTACCGATTTTTTTATTTATATCTAAAAAATAAATAAAATAAAATAAAAATACCCCAATTGCGAATGAAATTCGAAATTTATCCAAACCGGTTATCTAATAACCGGATTTGGGATAAATGTCCGGTTAGTGGTTTACCGAACTCAAGAAATAAAACCAGTTAACCACTAACCAGAAAGTTGTTGTTTTTTATTATTTATTTAACCGGTTAATGACTAACCGGTTAACCACTCAAGAAAAAAGAAACTTCCTGTTAGTCATTAACCGGTTAAATAAATAATAATAAAAAAAATCCGGTTAGTGGTTAACCGGTTTTATTTCTTGAGTTCGGTAAATCACTAACTGGACATTTATCCCAAATCCGGTTATTGGATAACCGGTTTGGATAAATTTCAAATTTCAGTCGCAAATTGGGTTATTTTTTAAATTTTATTTATTTTTTGAATATAAATAAAAAAATGGGTATCACGGAAGTCAAAATTGGATTGCTATATATGTAAAATTGGATTTTAGAAAATTATGTACGATAAGAAGAACCACATATAGTTAGTCTGTTAACCTGTCAAGTGCCAGTAAACACACACACACACACACACACACACACAAAAACAATAGTCAGTCAATGGAAAAATTGAATAGTCAGTCAATGGAAAAATTGAACGGTCGTAATGCAACTCGTACTCTTTTTATTCGGAGATTTTTATTAATACTCTAAAATTTTTTTTACAAATATGCCCCTGATTTTTTTTTTTAAATGCCCCAACTGTCCAGCAGAGGGGCGGTCCATTATTCCACCTGACCGTCCGGGGTATAGCCAGTCCTCTATTTCTTTTCTTTGTTTTTTAGAGATTTTAATATTTTTATTTAAATAATTTTATAAAGTTTTAGTTTTCTTATTTATGATGTATGCCAAAAAAAATAAGATATTTGATATATTTATGAGTGATGTTGTAACTCTTTATGATTAAGGACTTGGTCTTGATTTGTATAATTTATTTTATTCAATATACACAAGAAAATTTGGTTATATTGCCTCAATGATGTCGACTTCTTTTTTTTAGAGAATAATTAGAGAGTAAGAGAGAATAATTGGATTATTTGATTATTGTCAACATATATCATTTGCTTGAATAAGAAAACACACACAATAAATAGTAAATGCATTTTAAAATAATTGTATGAATAATTCTTGAATAATATCTTAGACTTTTGACTAAACAAAATACTAATCATTGTATGTCTACCGTTGATAGAAAACTTAAACTGAATTTTTGAGGCATTAAACGATATTTTTTTGTAATTCTGATGCTTTGGATGCTTGAGGGTTCCCCTCTAGGCAAAATACGAATCCGTCTCATTCCCCCTTTCCAAATTGTGGTTATATGCACAAATCTGACTTTCTTAGCCAAACTTATGGCTGTTTAAAGTATTTTCGAAAAACAATGATGCTTTTGTACAAAAGCACCGATAACGGACCAATGCTTTTACGCCCAGCTTAACGATAGCAGAAGTGCATTGATGTTTCATTGCCAAAACATCGATGACGAACCCATGCTCTTTAAACGGCCATAACTTTATTATTGTCAAAATATTGATGACGCACTCATGCTCTCTCAACAACCATAACTGTAAAATGCATTTAGTATTTATTGTGTGCGTTTTTTTTAATGGATTACAGTTTTATTTATTATTCAAAGATTATTGAAATTATCTATGATTATTGTCATTTACATGGTAATTATTATTTTTTTTCAAAATTCAAAACCGTCTCCTCTTATATTTCACAATGTTGTTCTAAACTTTTTTGTTGATGTTTTTCATGAATTATGGTTATATTTATGATTCAAAAATCATCGAAAGAATGAATTATGGTTATATTTATGATTCAAAAATATTTGAAAGCATCTTGTTTAGAATAAAAAAATATGGTTATATTTATGTAGTTGAAGGTCATTGAGGCAATCTAAACATATTTTTTTGTATATATTTGAATAAAATAAATTATTAAGAATCAAGATCAAATCCTCAATTAGTGTGATCTTTAGACTTGTGATATCCAACTGACAAATCAAATTAAAGTTATAAAGAGTTACGACATCACTCATAAATATATCAAAATATATCAAATGTCTTATTTTTTGACATACACCATAAACAAGAAAACTAAAACTTCACAAAATTATTTAAATGATAATATTAAGATCTCTAAAACAAATAAAAAATAGAGGACCACTTGGCTTATGGGTGGTTAGGTCCTCAGCGGACCGCCTATGCCTTGGGCTATCACGTGGAATAATGGACCGCCTCTCTGTTGGGCGGTTGGAGCATTTAAAAAAAATCGGGGGCATATTTGTAAGAACATTTTTTTAGGGTATTAATAAAAATCTCCGCTTTTTATTCAATTGAACAGGCAATTGAATAACAACGACTTTCAAAATCTCCTCTTTCAAAATCTTTTTATTCAATATTTATTATGATAAACAACAGACTTTCAAAAATATTTATGAAATAGTAAATATTTTTTCAGAAAAAAACGTAAAAATTTAGTTTTTAAGTATTTTTTAAGGAGCCTGATAATTGTATCAGAAAACAATCCTCCAGCGCGTCCCCCAAATATTTAATGTATAATTTCTATTTTCAACGTCCATATTCGATCTTTTAAAGTTTTGTTTCTAACATTTTAAAATGCTACTCACAAACATTTAAACCTCTAACTACAAGAAACTAAATTCTAAATTTGCGTAAGTTTTTTTTTTCCTTTGATCGTTTCATTCATTTTCTTGATAATTTGTGATGAATTTTGCAAATATAAAAATACAAATATTTTTTTACTCGATTTTCTCCTTTAAATGAGATTCATGAAGAAATACATTTGAATTGTTTTCAAGTCGTTGTTTTTATTTATTTTTGTAAAGTAAAGCCAATTAGCACTATTTAAATGTTTAACACAACTACTTTTAACGATTGTATACAAAGGTTTAAATGTGTTATACTACATGATCAACATCAGAGATTTAAACAATTAAATGATGACACCAAATTAAGGTTAAAATTGTTGTATATTGAGGTTTGAAAATTGAACAATCTAAAGTACTCATGGGATTTACTTAAAAAAAAAAGTGATTTCAAAATAATTTAAAAATATTTCTTCATAAATCTCATTTGAAAGAGAAAATCGAGTAGAAGTATTTTTAGATTCATAAAATTTATCATGGATTGTCGAAAAAAGTATGAGAATGATTAGAAAAAAAAATTAAAAAAGAGTGGGTAAAAAAAATCTTTTCTTTTTTGGTTTAAAAACAAAAATAATTAGGAGTTAAAACTATACATATTTGGAACTTTATTGCTTGCATGTAGAAGTTTAAATTCTTGTGAATAGCATTTTAAAATGTTATAAATAAAAGTTTAAAAGCTTGAATATGAGAGCTGAAAATGGAAGTTAAACAAAATCGGAAGATTTTTTTTTCTGTTAAACTAGTTGGGAGACACGCTTAATATGGTGACTTGGGAGACTAGAACATTTGTCAATTTTTTAAATGAAGAACATATTGAGATGGCTATAGGAGTAAATTTTTTGATCTCCAAGCACATTTCAAGGAATTAAGATTTTGAGTAAAACAAGGTCATAGGAATAGTAACCTTAATTCTTGTTAAGGAATCGTTCGGAAGAATTGAGCAATTAAGGAATTTGTAGGAAGCTTATTGCCGAACATGGTCATTTGGTTTCTTATATATTGTCCAAAATCTTAATTCATATTCAGATCTTAATTTGTAAGTATAAGTATAAATTGATTAAGATTTAATCTTATTTTTTTTGTTGCTGAACGCGCTCCTAGGTTTTAGATCGGGTTGCATGTGTCAGTTATGTTAATCTTGCTTGTACGCTGCTATATATTCATCCAGAACATGCATGTATAAAGATATAGATAACAAACTTATTCGAATTATTTGAGAAATTATTCTTGCATCCTATTTTCTGCATCTCTTACAATATAATCTAAAAGTATTTATATACATATATAACATACATGTATTGTATTTGAATTTATAAGTGTGTATATATCTAGTACATAAAGTGTTTGTAATTATTTTTTCTTTTTTGAATGATCATAAGATTTTTTTTTTTTTTTTTTAAAGTAAAGATTGGAAGTGAAGCCACCTAACTATTTAAAATCCGTAAAAAATTACTCATCCGAACTTGCGCTTAATTCTCACACGAAAGGCATTAGCTTTGTCACTAGATCAAAAACTATATTTTTAATAACATGAACAGCTTTGTCATTAAGTATAAATTTCTTTTAAATTAATTAAGAACTTTGTCAAATAAGTAAATAAATTACCACTATAAATTAAGAACTTTGCCAAATAATAAGTAAATAAACAGCTTTCAAAAAATTTATTCTAATGACATACTTTTATCACTAAGTATAAATATTTTTAAATAAACTTATAAATACATGAGTGCAAGTAAATAGTGCAATGCAGTATTTAGAACTGTTGTGTATGTTTCTCATTTCATCATATATTTTCATCATGCTTGATTTAGTATGATGTTTGAATAGTACACTATATTTAGCATGCTATATTAAGGAAGAAGAATTTAATATTTAGTATGGATATTTTAGTAAGTGTCAAGTTTTTTTTTTTAGAGATTTATGTTGCTATAAATATATCTTATTTGTACTATGTCATGATGAAGTCAATGAATAGAATTAAGTTTTTTCATAAATTTGTCTCTTGTTTCTCATATAATATTGGCCTCTCCTTGGAAACCCTAACAAGAAAAGTAGTACTATCCGCCTCTATAAATACATAGGACATATATATATAGTCGATCACTACATCAATTAATTACTGCTGTAGTGTAATGCAAAAAGATAGCATGGCACTCAAGAGCTTCCATCTCCTCTCTATCCTTCTGCTAATTTTAGCCATTGTTGGAGCCGCTTTCATACCCTCTGTGGTGGCCGCTAGGCCCGGCGTTAGCAATTCCGAATTACTAACGTTTTCTACTTAATCGCTTTATTTATGACTGTGGATCCGTGCACGTTTTTTTTTTTTTTTTTCAATAAAAAAAAAATGGTGCAATCCAAATTGATCAAATTTCCGAAAATAAGTAGTTTACGAAAAGGACCTTCGGCCTACTGTCCTACTCTTCAAGACTTCAATAGAAGACTTGAGCAATGGAAGACTTAGCAATAGTTGGAGGTGCGAGCATTTTCTCAGAAAAAAAAAAAAAAAAAATTGGAGGTGAAAGCAAACACCCGCACCCAACGACACGGCATTGAAAGTTTCAACCTACTTTTATTATCATTAAATGTTTCCCTCACGATGGATGGAACATAAAAGCCTAATAAGAGACATGTATGAATTACGATTATTATAAAATGCAATTATAAAATAAAACTAAAAATATGAGTATATATGTTCGAAGAAGAGGGTTAAAATGCCTTTATTTTTTATACTTTCATCATGTCTTTATTTTTAAAAACTTAAAAACTTTAAAATTTAAAACTTAAAAATCAAAAAATAACTGTTGAATATGATCTACATCATTTTATCTGTGTATAAAAAAAATTATGATATTTCAATTTTGTTTTAGTTGTCATGAAGAACTTGTAAAAACATACTAATATGAATGATTTCTCAACATTGATTTTTCAACTTATTGATTCACATATAAACAAAACTCAAATGTGATATTTTTTTTTATGAGTACGTAGAGAAAATAACATAGATCACATCTAACGGTTTTATTTTGACATTTATGATTTAAATTTTGAGTTATTAATGTTTTAAAAATAAAAGCATGACAGAGACACAAAAAATGAAGACATTTGAATCCTCCTCATGTTCGAAATCCTATTTTGTTCCTAGCAAAAATAATGTTAATTTGAAAGATGCACGGGTTGCTATTTTTTGTTGGCTTCGAAGTATCAAGGATTTTGAACATATACAATAAGGGATATTTGGGTTCGAACATACATATATAGAGAGAGAGAGATAAGCTAATGTGCATTCGAATGTATATGGTCCGAAGTGTTTACGGTCCAAATTTGAAATTTTAAAATCCAAATGGTCGATCCGAACCGTTCATCTTGTTATCCATATTAATATGTGCTTGGAGACCAAATTTTACATTTTTCTGAATTTTTTTACTATTTATTAAGTATTTTACAAAATCGTTGATCCAACAGTGGCTGCACAAAACAGTAAAACCGTTGGATCAGCGATTTTCAAAGTGGCTTAATAAATAGTAAAAAAATTCAAAAAAAATGTAAAATTTGGCCTCCAAGCACATTTCAATATGGAGATCGTGTTAAGCGGTTCGGATCGGTTGTTTGAATTTTCAAAATGACTAAACTGCACCATGGAGCACCAAACGCGTATACTCCGCGTCTCACCCAAGTCCATCTATCTATCTATCTATCTATCTATCTATATATATATATATATATATATATATATATATATATATATATATATAAATGTATATATATACTAGCTGGAAATTATAAACGTAACTTGGAATTGAATTATGGGCCTTTGGGGCTTGATTGTATATTAAATAGAAAATTGGGCTTGAGTTCTTTTGAACTTGTTTCATAAATTTGAAACAAAAAAAATAAAGTATGGCTCAAGTTTAAGTCTTCGGACCTGATCCAGAATTAAAAACAAAGAAAGCACAAACTGAGTTGGTCAAAACTGTACTCTGCCCGAAAATGAATGAAAATAAATTGAACTTGACTGTTGGACTTAGACTTGGATCTTGATTTATTAGGTTATTGAACTGTGGAACTTAAAGTAGGCATAAATACAAAAGAGTTTGATGAGATGGAATACTCATGAAGATTTGACTGCTAGCGATCTCACCTGTTGCCCTACGATATCAGGTGCAAGGTTATTGGATTAGTTTGAGATTTATAACTAGAAATTAAATCGTAACTCGCTGTGCATTTTGAATATTTGATTAACTGCATTGATTGAAATGTTGCATCATATGCATAGCCCAATACAACTGAAATTGAATTACAGGTAAGTCCGTTGACTGTCATGTTAATATTGTTTATCGATTACTTAATTCTTATTGTAAATGATTGATTGAAACCATAGTAATTGAATTGAATGAATATGAAATACTGTAATCCTTGAACCTCCATATAGTGGAGAAAAAAGATTAATATATCGTAAAGTCTAGCTAGCTACTAGACTTTACTCCAGGACCCTTATGCACATATGGTGAATGGCTCCAACTGAATCCAGTATCAGTTGGATAGGGGATATTGAATAAATATGAATTGTGACTGTAAGACTAATGAACTGTGGTAACTGTCTTATTATTGATTTTCTTTCTGATAACGACAGTATTGTGATATTGATTTTGTATTATTTTCGTTAATCAGGTGTCAGGATATTTAGAATGGTATAAGCCCTGACATGATAGGTACATGTATGATATCTTTCAGTGCTACCGGACTAGATATTGTAAAGTTAAGAAACCATACGTTACCAGACTTAACAGTTCTAAAGATTAGGTTTCAAACATTACCTGACTTTATGGTTTAAAAGATTTTGACCCAAACCATTTATTCTGATAAGATTCTTAGATTCTAATTTAATTATGAAATATCTGTTATTCAATTGGATATTGTTATTGAGCATTTGCATTCGTCATTATATAACTGAACTGATAATTTCTCGTGTGGTGATTTCATTCTGAATATGGATTTCCTTCGAATCCAATAATCTGAGTGGCAATCAGCACTGAGAAATAATTTCATTTCCCCTTGTGGGTTACATGTTTATTATACGAAGATAAAGAGCGCTTCTGGGTAATTGACAGCAGGGCCACCTAAAGATATGGGATTTGAGTTTATTATATCTGACAGGATGCAGAGAATATATCTCTAGCATCATCCACTATAAAAATGTCAAATAATTATTGTAAATAAATTGGGATGTGGCAAACATAATGGATGCTATTAGCAATGCATAAAAAGATTCATGCCTTATGTTACGTATATTGAATGGTAAATAGACGTGGTAATAATCGTCGCACCTTCGGATCAGGGGTGTGACAGATGGCTATAGGAGTAAATTTTTTGATCTCCAAGCATATTTCAAGGAATTAAGATTTTGAGTAAAACAAGGTTATAGGAAGTAACTAATTACCTTAATTCTTGTTAAGGAAAAATTGAGCAAAAATAAGGAATTTATAGGAAGCTTATTGCCGAACATGGTCATTTGGTTTCCTCTATATTGTCCGAAATCTTAATTCAAATTCAGATCTTAAAATACCACTACTTCTGAATTAAGCCTCCTTAATTAATACTTACAAATTAAACCTCCTTAATTAATACTAACAAATTAAGACAACCGAACACATTATTTTTAATAAGTATAAATTGATTAAGATTTTATCTTATTTTTGTTGCTGAACGCGCTCCTACGTTTTAGATCGGGTTGCACGTGTCGATCATCAGGTTAATCCTGTTTGTACGCTGCTATACATCCAGGAGTAAGGCTTGGGTGCTATGGATAGCATAGAGGCCTCCCGTGCTACGGCTCAATATTTAAGTTTTCAAAATCCAAACGGTCGATCCGAACCGTTCATCTTGTTCTCCATATTAATATGTGTTTGGAGACCAAATTTTACATTTTTTGAAAATTTTTTACTATTTTTTTAGCTAGGTAGAAAATCACTTGATCTAAAAAATTCTGCACCATTAAGATGTTTGATTTTCTACCTATCTAAAAAAATAGTAAAAAATTTTCAAAAAATATAAAATTTGGTCTCCAAACACATATTAATATGGAGAACAAGATGAACGGTTCGGATCGACCGTTTAGATTTTGAAAACTCAAATATTGAGCCGTAGCACGGGAGGTCTCTATGCTATCCATAGCACCCAAGCCTTACTCTACATCCAGAACATGCATGTATAATAAAGATATAGATAACAAACTTAGAGCAAGGCTAGCATGTGACGTGCTCACCGAACCTCATCAGTGAGCAGATTTTTTCAGCTGTCCGATCGATTTTAGATATGTGCAACATGATTTGATGATGTGCGCTGAGAATGGACATGCAAACAGACGGAAGGTTCAAAATTTCTCCGTCTTCTTCTTTTTCGTCTCGTCTTCTTCCATTGTTCGCCCTCTCCCACCTCTCGTCAGAACAGTTGCCAATTCCGACTCCTAGGGTTTGCGGTTTTCTTTTACCGCCACCTCTCCTTCTCCTTCTCCTTATGTGAAATTTTCTTTTTCCTCCGCCCCTCGCGCTCTCCTCTTCCCGCCTCAGCCACAGCTTTGTCTGCCTCATACTCGCTTCAGCTGCCCTTGCTTTTACTATCAGCCTTGCCCTCGACCTGACGCCAGTGCTTCTCCTGTCACTCTTTCTGTGTCTCCGGTCTGCTGGTTTCAAACCATTTCAAGGCTCCTCTCCATTTTTGGTATGCTCCCCCTCTCTCTCACTCTCTCAAATTAAGTCGATTTTGCTTAATTTTATCTAGCTGTACTTCAATTAGCAAAGGCTTTTATATGAACTAGTGCTGATTGCGAATATGGACAATACTTTTCCACATAACCTGAGTTATTTATTTTTCAACTTTTAGAAATGAGTTCTACAATAATGTGAGGTCCAATTATGGCTACAACTTGTTTCTTGATCTTAATTATTTTATTTCTCAATTGCAGAGAATTAGCAATGAAACATCAAGCAAGGGTCTAACAGGTGCTTCTACAACGCATGATGATGAAGATGATAGTGAATTTGAAATTGAAAATGACTATGGCACTTTTATACCAGTATGCACTTAGCTGAGTATGACTGATTTGAGAGTGAAGATAATTTTTATATTAGTTTAGACTGAATGTTTTACCGTATGAATTAGAGGTTTTTTTGGTAATTTTTGCTATTTCATTTAACTCTATTGCTTTTGATATATGCAGTTCAATTTCGTTTATACTTTCAATTTATCTCATGCTTGTTGATATTTCATTTACACTTTTGATTAGTCATATTTCTGTTTAGTCATTTTTGAGTACTTTCAATTTTAGTCATAAGTTTTGTCCTTCCCTCAATTTTGATAAACAGGAAACACAAGTGCTGTACCAGTCCAAGATTTTATAAGCTTCCTTGCCAAATTCTTTATTATAATAAAAGCCGTTAAAAAATGCATTTAACAGTCTAAGATTTTGAAATTAATAAATCAAGTATATGGATATACAATAAAAACTGAATAATAAAAAAAACAATGAATTTATTTATACAGATCAAAATACCTAATAGTTTGATTTCTTCGATTAAATATTGTTGTGTGCCATGTTTATTCATAAATTGAGGTGATATTAGTGTCAAAGGGAGAGAGTTCAAAAAGAAAATAGTGTTAAAGGATTCACAGGAATATGAAATTCAAATTGAATCTGAAAATAAAATGAAAACGTCAAACTTGGTCAATGACTGAAAATAAAATTGAAAATAATTGATGGTAAAATACACAACTATAGAAAAAGGCCTGTACCATTTTTTTCAAACCTTTTGCAGTACAGATGTCATACTAGCAAATCTGATGGGGAGAGAAAGAGAGTGAGTGAGCGGCGTGATTGAAGAAACAGTCTGGAGTGAGAAGTGTGGTCGGACTCGGAGTGAGAAGAAAAAGGCATCTAACAGAGGCGGTACCTTTTTCAATCGTTCAGCGTCCAAGCATCTAACGGAGAAATTATTAAAATTTCCGTCATGCTCAGCGCACATATCAAATCATGATTGCACGAATCTGAAACTGATCAGACGGCTGAAGAAATTTGCTCACTGAAGAGGCTCGGTGAGCACGTCCCACGCTAGCCTTGCTCACAAACTTATTTGAATTATTTGAGAAATTATTCTTGCATCCTATTTTCTGCACCTCTTACAATCTAAAAGTATTTGTTATACATAATATACATGTATTGTATCTGAATTTATAAGTGTGTATATATCTAGTACATAAAGTGTTTGTAATTATTTTTTCTTTTTTGAATGATTACAAGATTTATTTTTTAAGTAAAGGTTGGAGATGAAGCCACCTAACTATTAAAAATCCGTAAAAAGTTACTCATCCGAACATCAAACATGCGCTTAATTTTTACATAAATTAAAGACATTAGCTTTGTCACTAGATCAAAAACTATTTTTTTAATAACATAAATATCTTTGTCATTAAGTATAAACTTCTTTTAAATTAAGAACTTTGTCAAATAAGTAAATAAATTACCACTATAAATTAAGAACTTTGTCACATAATAAGTAAATAATCAGCTTTCAAAAATTTTATTCTAATGACATACTTTTATCACTAAGTATAAACATTTTTAAATAAACTTATAAATACATGAGTGTATGTAAATAGTGCAATGCAATTATCACTTAACATTATTCTTCACCAAGAGTATTTAGAACTGTTGTATATTTCAACTTTCTGTTGTATGTAAACCTTTGCTTAATTTATTGATGTAATCAGTGTGATATGTTGTGATGTGTGCATGTCAGTATGATTCTTCTATATCTAATTTTGATTATCAACACAAAGACTAACTAATAAGATGTTTATGCTCAACCTATCACGAGGAAAGGAAAATTCAAGTAAATTCAAATCCAACAATTCATGGGCTGCAGTACTCTAAAGGCACATGAAAAAACAAATATTAGAGAACTCTTAATGGATCTGTCTCAACCAAATTAATGCTTTCAATGAAACCTCCTTGGCTAGATAACTGCTCTAACTAATGTTGAATTCTGTATTTCAAAAAAAAAAAAACTAATGTTCAATTCTTCCATGGACTAACTTGCATGCCATGATCATTTTTTTAATTACTCTATCGATCTAATTGGAGAAGTTAGCGTAGAAAGAGTACCAAAACATGGGAAATAAATCTGCTGTTATTCAAATCCCAGCCATTGATATTGATTGAGATTGGTGCATGAAAAAAAAAATTTCGTTGAGATTCACACATGGAAAAATATGAACGTTTGGGATTGGAATAACAGGTTCCTGTTATTCTCGGGAATAACATCATATTTATTTCCCAAAACGTGAGTGAGAAAAAAGGAGAGCTAAAACATTAATAAATTGTATCGAGATCTTTGGACATCAAAGAAACTTAATTATAGATTATTTGATAAGAGTATCTCTAAAATAAATTACATCATATTGAAAAAAAAGTGGCATTAGAGACTTGTAAGATAGTAACTATTGTTGAGAACTATGCATTCCCTCACTGGTCAAATGATCTTCAAATAAAAATGGTAAATTGCATCGGAGGTTGCTAAACTTTGCTCTTTGTTACAAATTGGTCACTCAAGTTTGATTGATTTTTCAATAGCCATTGAACTCTGTATTAGTTTTGATTAAGTCACTTTGTCACATTTTTCATCCAAAAAATTAACGTAGCGTCCACCTCATCACAAATGATAACTTGTGTAATTGCTTTTTGAGACGTGAAACATTTTCCTTCACTTACCTCTCTTCTCTCCCTCCTTTTTTCTAGCATGACTCTACTTCTCTTTTATTCTCTCTTCTCTACGCGGACTCCAAATCAATAAAAAAAAAATTCCACATTCTCTTCTTTTCCTCTTTCTCGCAGAAACTCTCTTTCTTCTCTTTATTCAAAACTAAAAAGAGCACCTATAGATAAAATTAAAAAATATATATAAGATTATCTACCTACCCACTCCTTTTTGTTTCTTGAAAATTAAAAAGTTGGAGGACCTATTCATAACATTTCTCATCTCTCTTGACAATTCTACAGCATTTACCAGTAAACTGAGAATCCTTCCTGTTACGCCACCTTAGCCCCAATTTTACCCACAAAAGCTGTTGACTACTCCTTGTCCATTCGTGTTACTGTTCCATTACCGACCTCGGTGTGTAAGCGACCTCTTGTCCCATCTCTGATAATAAGTAAACGTCTTTTTAGTAAATGGCAACTCCATCTGTGGTAGTTTTTTTCTCCAACTCCTTTTCCCTTTCTCGAAGCATACAACTATACAATCATGCATTAAACAATTTAAATCATATTAATTATAGCACAATAAATATATGGCAATTTATGTTATTTATTTCTTGAGCGTGATAATTCTTATATTTTTCTGAAAGATTTTTTTTTAGTGCAACTACAAAACTGAATAAATGTTGTTATATATTTATTATGTTGCTATCCATTCCACCTTTTGCATTATTTTTATGTGCATCAGCCTTCTGGATCAAATAAAACAAAGAAAGAAACTACAATTAAATCAACTCGACCCTTTCGACTATTTCCCAGTTGTGTCTGTAATATGTTCAACTCTTTGTTTATCATTTATTGTTTATTTCTTTGATTTGCATACTTTTGGATACACCCCAATAGATAAGACATATATTAATTTTCTGTAAGAAAAATTTAACAGGTGCAAACTAATTCCAGTTATGCAAGCACAAATATAATAAATGGAAACATAAAGTGTAAAACTTGTATATGCACAAAAGACCAAAAGCCCCTATATGTAGTATTAACAATCACATGAGAAGCAAGGATAATTTTTTCAATATAAAAAGTAATCAAATTAAGCTTGAACCATTTAAAACTATGCAATAACAACCTTGCATTTTTTAAGTATCATGAAATATTCATAAAAGAATACTACTACCAAACATATATCAAAAGAGAATATTTTGAGTTGTGTACAAAAAAGAAACCTCTATGTCTTTATCTATCAAAATATACAAAAGACCTATCAAGTTCCTACATCAAAATTAGCTTTATATCTCTATTTTAAATGTGTCTTGGTTGGATGCCTCTCAATCTAAGAAGAAGATTTTCTTTTCCTTCTCACCTTCAAATTAATCAATAAAAATATAATCAGTTGGAGCTTAGTTGTAGAATACTAATATAAAGAAAATAGTGAAATAAAACATAATTGAAATCTAGTTTGCTGGTAATTTATCTATTTTGTTGTTGGAGCTTGTGCTTGTTATGCCAACTGAGTTTGTGCTTGTATAGTGGGATTGTTGACACCATCTATCCTTGAACTATGCTTTATTTTTGTTGTGACCTGCTTAGTGACAAACTAAGCATACAGTTGTTCCTCCTTATTTGGAAATTTTAATTCCACTATTGTTCTCTATACCCCATATTTGGCTGTGTCATAAAGGATGAAACAAGGAGTTTAGGTCTCGTTATTTCACCAAATGAGCATTAATTGAGCAGAACTAAGATGGCATAAACCGATCTTTAAGCCAGCTAAAATTAAACTACCTCACATGACGGTTTAATTTTATTTCACGTTAATGTGGCCTAACTTAAATGATTATAATAATATTTTATTTGTATATAATTAGTATATTATTTTTAATAACTATTGTTAGTATATAGTTATATAATTAATATCTTATATTGTTAATATATTAAAATTTTGTTATAATAATATTATATAATTAATATCCTTTTATTAATAATTATTATTAATATATAATTATATAATTATTATGTTTTGGTAAAAAGAAAGATTGGATGCACGATTGGTTGTGTCATGTGTAAGATATCAACCAGAGAATCAGCAATGCATCTAATGTTTACATGTCGTATGCACAGAGAGTTTGGCAAGGGGTTGAGGTGAAAATGTGTCGTAGAATAGTCAATCTGGAGCAAACAATGGAGGTAACTTTGCACAAATTGGTGAAAGAAGTATCTAATGCAGCATGGAGGAAGTTTGTGTCAGTATTGTATACGTGTACATGCTGGTCCATATGAAAGAAGCTAAACAAAACAGTCTTCGGAAAGAAGACACTTCCGGCTGACAAACTTGTAGATAGAATACTGCTTGATGCGATGTTCTGATAAAGAACTCCTAAGTGGTGTTTGTTGATGAAGCGTTTCGGGTGAATAACTTGTAGAATGTTTATTTTATTTTATTTCTTATCAATGGGTGTTTTTTTTTTATTCAAACCCGTAGGCATTCATTGATTGAAAAGTAAAAAAACAGAGTGTGAGGTACATAATGTAAGGAATAAAAATACATAAAGCAAAATCAACCTAGATTAATCTAAAAATCCTAAGAAACCCTTACTGGTAAAGCAAAGCAAACTCCACTCCTGCCTAATGCAGTTATGGTTTACCAGTAAGTGTCCGGACATCTTGTTCCTACTGTTGATTGGTGTGCCTGAAAAGATCCTTATTAAGGACCAGATTGATGTTGGTCTGTGCTGTTACATGCTCCGGTATTATGTCATCGATTGTGGTACCAGTGGTGCACACCCAATTCCATGTTATGGGGTTGTGTAAGCAATGTCCTACTGACAAGCCTTATAGTGACACCACCTGATGCTTCCTGGTACATCTGTACGGGCTCGTGCAGTCGCACTACCCTTTCCACTGCTCTCCAAGACGGAATGTTTAATATATCGCCTTTTATTATAGCCTCCACCAGAGATTTGCAATCAGAGCATATAATAACTGGTATCTGCTGGGCTTCCTTGACATATTGCAGCGCTTCGAGTAAAGCCTGTGCCTCTGCATCAAAAGGGTCTTCGCATGTAGTGTGGCCAGTGTGAGCGTGAATAAGGTTCCCTACTTTTATTTTATGAGACGGTATTGAAAGTTTCAACCTACTTTTATTTTCATTAAATGTTCCATCACGATGGATGGAACATAAAAGCATAATAAGAGACATGTATGAATTACGATTATTATAAAATAAAACTAAGAATACGAGTATACATGTTAATATATATTTTATTTTTATTCGGTTTCAATGTACATGTTTTGACGCAAATAAATTAAATTATTGTCTATATATGATTCAATTTGCAGTCGTGACACATAATTAATCACGATGATATATTATGGTAGAGAAAAATACAAGTGCTTATAGAATATTATAAAATATAAAGGAAAAAGCTGCAAAACTTTAAAAATTTATAGGTTAGCCACCCTAAGCAATGCATTCTTGGGCCCAAATTAATTTGGGTGGAAAGCAAATTAATAGGCTTCTTTGGGCTCAAATTAATTGATTTTCACCAAAGTATATGATTAAAAAGAAAGATTGTGCATCATCTTTTCTTTCAATATTGTCGGCCTATTTTGTGTGGTTGTACTCTACTTGCAAGCATTTAAAACTCTTTTGAAACTTGCGTTGCTCTTAATTTTCGATTGAGGTATGATATTAGGCCCGTCAATATTAAACACATTTTTTTAATAATGTTGAACAATTTTATGTTTTCATGAAGCCCAAAGTTATAATTCCATAGGCCTAACAACTATCAATATTCAAAGAAAACTTATTCGTGATAATAATTCATGACACGTCAATATTTGTGGGAGTGGGAATCTATTCTCTTGATAATGCATTTATAACAGCTAGCAGTCTAGCACATAGATTAGGAGAAATGGCACAATAGAGCTTTCAATCTCTTCCCGATACTTCCCAAGAAAAATCCCCAATTGGATCCAAAATTGACGGGTTAGTGTAAGCTTATTCATGCGGTTGTGCACTCTTGAAAAGGAATCAACTTGGTTTTGATTCAAATAACATTTATCGAATCATATCTTATTAAGATAAAACCTGATAAAGCAGAACAAGACCAGACTGATAACTTAATTGAAAATGAATTCGGAAATGAATGGTCGGATAAAAGAATGAAATTCGTCGGAAGTCTTAGCTAGCTGGGTCTCAGGATTTCTGCTGGCAAGCCTTTCTTTATTCAAAAAAGGCACCCCGGCAAAGCCTGACTATGCCACTTGGTCCTTCTAGCATACTGAGACCCTACTTGCGTACTCGGATTACTGAAGGCCACCTATTTGAAAATAGGCTTCCGGCCTACTCAATCCTTTCCCTAATGTTAGCCTTATGGCTAGTATGCTACCGCACCAGGAAATCTTCGCTAAGAAGTGTGACCCAGAGAAGGCTTTTTTTCCGTTTAGGCTTCCTTATTACCTTACGACTTCACTCCAGTGATAGACTAGACTTTTTCGCAAAGGTTTAAGTGATTCTTCTTCGCTTGCCTTACAATGGGTACTAGCGTCTCAAAGCCTAGCCGATCTTATACAACAACTAGTTGAACTTCAAAGTAGGGAATGCCGGGCTACTATATAAAAAAATCTAGATATTAAAATATGAAAAAGCAATGTGGGTGAAGAATAAGTTTTCAAACTGGCATTGGCAGAGTCCTCTGTCAGATTGCCTTTTGATGTCTCCACAAAGAGTGGAAAGATTCAATTGTCGACCGATTACTCTGGCTTTCCTTTACTTGAGTCGGTGGTCCTGCTCAAGATGAATTCAGGTAGCCCAATCAAAGTCTTCCGCACTTTAGGTAGTGAGACAAGTTACGATGGGAGTGCTGCTTCAAGCGAAATTGTGCGTAAGAACGTTACAATGCTGGAATATTATGCATACCGCTTCCACTATTGCCCTTGGCGAAGGTGATAAAATCTTCAGAGTTGGCAAGCTATTTCAGCAGCATGCAGTCGATTCATACACGTGTATCGAACAGTTCAGACTCTATAGAACATCATCAAGAAAGGGCGGGCGGTCAGAAAAGCAATAGAACCTTTGACTAAAGCTCAAGAAAGCCAGAGAAATCAAGAATCCAGGAAAAAAGGAAATCAAAAAAGAAGTAGAAGATAGAAAGGATTCAAAATGAATAAATTGAAACTCATAATGGATCCTTCTTTCTGGATGAGGGGCAAAGGGATTTCTATCGGGGTTCTTCTTCTTATTAGAAGATCGTGATTTGATCCGCATATGTTTGGTAAAAGAGAAATATTCTCCTTTGATCATAAATGAAAAGTCTTCAATTGGAACATGAAAACGTGACTGAATTGGTCTTAGTCACTCTTCGAAACGGAGTGGAAGAAGGGAAGAAATTCTCGAACGAAGAAATTACTTCGAAAGAATTGAACGAGGAGCTGTATGAGGTCAAAATCTCATGTACGGTTCTGTAGAGTGACAGTAAGGGTGACTTATCTGTCAACTTTTCCACTATCAACCCCAAAAAACCAAACTCTGCCTTACGTAAAGTTGCCAGAGTACGATTAACCTCTGGATTTGAAATCACTGCTTATATACCAGGTATTCGCCATTCTTTCCGTCGGATTCCTTTGTTCCTTGACCTTATCAAACCAGCCTAAATAGTCTCTACTTGGACCTTAATTTTGATCGTCCCAACCTTCTTCCCCGCCCATTCTTTGAAGGTAAAGTTTGGAGTTTTGTCTGCATTTGCATTGGTGTGGTTGCTTTGTGCATGGAGGTCCATGTTTGTATGACGAGTTCCTCCAATTGT
Organism: Carex pumila; assembly: GCA_033356055.1. Lineage (NCBI taxonomy): Eukaryota > Viridiplantae > Streptophyta > Magnoliopsida > Poales > Cyperaceae > Carex > Carex pumila. The sequence continues at coordinate 35,313 of JARJHM010000835.1, forward strand.
GGGAATCTCAACCAAAGATTTGAAAATCTAAAAAACTTGGTTTTCTTGAAGCCCGTTTTCGCTGTATACAGTATCAGGCAATGGCCAGAGGACGTATTTGGTAAGGCCCGTTGAGTTTAGTTCAGAAATCTCACATTCCATTCTATTTATATAAAAAAACGATCCAACCTGGGGTTTTGCCTTTCATTTGACCAAGTGAAGTGTCTCCCATGCAATGTGATGCTCAACAAACCAAGGGCAGAGATTAGTTGAGAGAATTGAAGTGGTGTGCGCCAATCTGCGTGTGGCATGTTTCTTTCCTCCGGGGCCATGGTAATGTGGAAATCCCAGCATAGGACCCATGGTGTGTTGTCTGTGGGCTGAAAGTTTTGTAATTACTGTAGAAATGATTGTCTCGGGTTCGGTGTGGAGGGGCCATACAGGCCTGTGAGCCATAGCTTCCCATTATCGGTTTTTTTCCCTTAGAAGCACAGCTATAGAGAATTGATGTACTAGTGTCTGTATCTCTTCAAACATGACAGATGACCAAGCCAGTAGTATACCACCCCTAGTGCCATTAGCGTTCAACACCTGATTCTGATCTAATATGTTCCCACAAATCTCTCTTATAAACCGGTCCTCCATGTGAGATATCTTTGTTTCTTGTAAGCAAATAACATTCGGTCTTTCCAGCAGTATTGTCCCTCGAACAGTTTAACGCTGTGCACCTAAGCTAATAAGATTCTTTCCCTATAAATTGAAAATGTGGATTCTATAACAGCTCTTCCAAAAATGATTAAATCAAAGTGCGCCAGTGCGACTTTGTCTTAGCCCTACTTCCTTTCTTTCCCCGCTAACGTAGTTCTAGCTTTCTTCAACAGTTAGAGAATGACTGTGACCATCCGGGAACGAAAAACATCTATCTCAAAAGAATAGGACTCCATAATGGTAGGACTTGAACGCAACGCTCTTCTGGCGAAGTACTAAGAAGCTTTGGCCGCCAGTAGCCAACTTTGGACGGACCTTCAAACGACCCCCAAGACCTCCAGTCTATCCTCAGATCTCACGCAATTCTTAGCTGCCCTGTAGCTATGGAAGGCAATGGCACTTCGTTGGGAATATGGAATAATGCTTTTCCCTATCAGCACAACTATATCTGTCTTTCCCCATAGGTGCCTAAATAAACTGGCCCGGCTTTTGGGACAGGGTGATAGAGAAGTGGTAAGTGTTAGATGTCTCAATTCTTTTCTTAGCTGTGGTTGTGACATAACTTCTTCTCTGACTCATTCTTATATAGTATCTTCGAACTGACTTGGACGATTATCCTCTGTAACTCGGGGATACACACTTGTTTGCCACGGCCACGGGCTTATCTCAGAATGAAAGACAGGGAAAGGAAGGAATTGGTATTGGTACCGCTTTGCCTTGCTTGGCACCTGTCCTTCGCTTGCTTCCTTGCATGGACTGCTACCAAGTCTTACTTCTTGACTTTCCTGAGAAAGGGTATACTTGTAGTAGTCTCGGGGACCTCTTTTTGAGGTCAATATATTAAGTGATGATGTGCGCTTCCTGCGCATTACCCTTCCTATTGCTGTTAGAAACCCTAGAGGCATTATCTAAAGCCAATAACACGAGAGGATAGAGGGGATAACTTTGGTGGGTTGGGGTTTACGGATATCCTTACCATGAGCTCAATCATATTAATTTTTGGTAAACTGGCTCTCAAGTCTATCTTTGAAAATACCATTGCCCTCTTCCAAGAGTTCATCCACGAAAGGAATGGGATATTTTTTCTTAATGGTAAGGCTATTTAGTTTCCTGTAGTCTATACACAATCGCCAACTCCCATCCTACGGACTTGAAAAGGGCTTGAGCTTGGCCTAATCACAGCAGCAGCTAGCATTTCATCGACCAACTTTGCAATGGCTGTCTTTTGATCGTGCGAGTATCTATACGGCCTGAGATTAATCGGCTCAGCTCCCTCCTTCAGAGGTATTACATGATCAAGGGTCTGGTGGTAACTCTTTTGGCTCATTGAAAATGTCAGAGTCTCGGGTAAGTAACTGATGCATACTGTCAGGTATTATGGTTTCTTTGCTGGTGGCATTCACTGGAAAAGCTTGCACAAGCATACAAATCTCTCATTATTGTAACTGCACCCTTCCTCTTTCTACTAACCTCCTTGTCTGATCCTGCGGCGCTCCCTTTCAAACTACTTTCTTGCCTTCCCAATGTTATGGATGGTGCACTGATACCGAAAAGAATTGGCACTTCCTTCTTATAGCAACATAATCCAATCTCCCCCTCATACGAACCAACCTCCAAGACTTTCATGTCAAACTGAGACTCCTTCCCTTGCATTACCCATAGCATGCCATCACATTTGTGCTCACAATACATCTTTGCGCCATTTGCTACTGTGATTTCCATAGGTTTAGTAGGAGTTGAGTCGTAACCAGCCTGCTTCACAATCTTTGGGTCTACAAAACTGTGCGTGCTCCCACTATCAACCAAGGCAATCACTGGCACTCCGTTTACCTCACCGGCAATTCGAATTAGGTCTAAGCTCTTATTTTCACCAATTGCGTGTAGATAAATTCGTTCCTCCTCTTGCTCTTTGTTTATTGTAGGTTCAGACAACATGACTTCAAAGGGTGCCTCATCCGCCTCTTCTTCTTCATCATCTGACTCAACTGGCCAAAGTTCATTTTCAGCTGGACAACCTACTTTTCTTTCTTCACAGAGATGTCCTAAGTAGTAATTGTGTATATCAAGAGAGACATGTAAAATACACACAGATTATGAAAATATCCCTAAAGAAACAAAAGAGCAGAAAAAACCTGTCACACGGTATGGTATTTAATGCGTGAGAAGTGGCAAACCATTGGTCAGTCTGTTTCTTGTACCGCGGTGCCCTCCATCTCAATTCTTTTCTCATTTTGAAATGCCTCCTCAATTCCTCCATTCACAGCATCTACCAATAAATTCGACAGACTCTTCGCAAATCTCAACGCATCCTTTAAAAAACCCAATCTTTATATACTACCATATGGTGTAGTAAAATTGCATATTCACACTGGCACTAAACCAGTATCATACAAATGCTGAAGCTATTACCTGTGTGAGGCTTCTAGACCAGAACATGATGTTTCAAACCTAATTTTGATTTACTTGCATTACCTCAAATCTACTGCAAATGGGTTCCGTATAGGTAGCAGAAGATACCCGTTTGGTACAGCATAACTGCTTGGCACTCGAATGATTTGTAATATTGGAATAACTACTCATGAAGCAAATTCAAAAGGTTACTCTTACTCCGGTCAAGTGAAAAGTGCGAGCCTTGGTTCTGGTTAAGGGCGGTGGATTTTATAATCTTTGTGGTATAGATGTGCTAATTTAGCCTATTTAAATCATGAGGATTAATCATTTTTAAGCTTTATCGTTTAAAAAAGTAAAAAAGATTACTGAAACCTCTTTTTATTAAAGGAACTTACAGGAACAACTGATAAGACAAGACCCATTCTCTCTGCTGTTTGGGCTGTGTAAAACCTTGAGAGGAACCATATTTCACGAGCTGGGACCTATCTGCTCATCATAGAAGTAAGAATAGTGCTAGAGTAAGAAATAATACAAATGTAGTTCCCAGATCACGGTAAAAAGCAGTTAAGCAGTTTTTGCATAATTCTAGTCTCAGGAAACTTTGAAATCATGTTTTTGACTACTTTTATTTAATTGCACTTTAGTTATCTTCAATCAATCAAGTTCAATATGTACCTTGTGGATTGTGGTATTTGAGCTCCAGAACCTTTTGATGAATTTGAAGTATCATTTATCACTGGCCATATCATCCCGCTCGTGTTTAAAAAAGAGAGAGAACGACCCAAAATATGTAGTTTGATTTTATACTTAACAGCCTTGAGGGACCTTAATTTTGCTTTGCAGTATCAGTAAGACCTGCAAGTTTATATGAGTATACTTATATTTTCATTTAAAAATGCAGCAGCAAGGAATTTAAAACAAAGAGGTTCAATTGGGAATTTCAACAAACGCAATGTTTCGACAGCGCTAGCCATGCTCAAGTATAATGCCTTCACGACGCTATCCACGCTCATGCATGCCATGCCAACCAAATACGCCGCCTTAGCACATGTCGCTCCGGCGCGTTCCATGCCCTTTTATGAACCCATGACCCAGCTCAAAAGCCATACCTTGGCGATATTGACCTCATCCATGCACTAAACCAAACAACTTGGGGAAAGCAAGTGCCCCCCTTTTCCCTCCATGGTGTAGTGCCTTCTTACCCAAACCTAAGTCCGAAGCATGGAGTGGTGCCGGTGATCAGCCATATGAAGATTTGTGGTAGGTAGTGTGTTATGCCCATGTCAAAGCTGAGAATAGAGAAAAACTTACTCACAAGCGGTGCATATTTGTTGGCCCGATGGTACAGGTACCGGCTCTAAAATAAGTAGAAGAAAAAGCTGAGTTTCAGGTAAAAAGCTGAGTCTAAGCAGATATGTGGTAGCTGACCAGAAGGCTTACTGGAATTGGTAAGAAGATAAGGTGCATGACAATCGACCAGCACCTACTATTGGCTCACTGACTTACTGGGGTAGGTACTATTTATTTATGAAACAATGCGGTTACGGCACATGACGACACAACATATATGTTGGTTACACGTTGTGACCATTCACGTGCTGTAATTATCTTTAGAAAATTTTGCACAGCACGACATGTCACGCAAAAGATCTAGTCACGGCACAACACAGCACATGGCCACGCAAGTTATGTGTAATTAGGACCGTTAGATCTTTGACGAAATAGTGAATTTTGAATAAACTAATCTAAATTATGATCAAATTATCATGCGAGTCACGTTTGATCATGGCACGTTTAGTCATGGTGTGACTCTTGTGGCTTGACCATTCGCGTGTCATGACTACCCTTTGACATTTTAATCACAGCACAGCACGACAGTGAAAGCACATTTGTTTTCCATTCTACTTGTACACACCTAATGATTTTTGGATCAAGTTAAAAATTGACAAACCTCAACTAAAAATAAAAATAAGAAAATATGTATTCTCAGATATTCTCCATCTGTTATCAAATATTGACAGAAAAAATTATTTCTGCTAATCAAAATGATATATTAATAGCTATGCAACCTTATATAGCTGGAACGTATTATATTGCACGCTTCTATTTTATATATATATTTTCAATAATTGCAGGTCTTCCATCAACATAAATGATGAAAAAAAAAAGTTTAACTAAGAATGATTGGTGTTGACTTCAGATTGCTTGAACCTTAATAAAACTTCTGTCGTTATGTCATGGGTACAATCTGGTGAGGTATATGATATGTAGCTGTCAGGGTTGGTCTATCTCTTTTATTTGAACTAATATTGATGTTAATTTAACATTCATTATTCTCATAATTAAATGTAATTACTTTAATTTTTTTTTTCTTTTGCTTTTAGCAATTGTTTGAATTTTGTCAACTTTGTACTATAATGTTGATTTATGTCATATCAATTTTTTTTTATGTTCACCGATTTGTTTTGTTTTTTTTAGAACTTGACTGATGCAGCCAAGGATATATTAGAATAAAGAGTTTTGATACATCCACTACAGGCATCTACATTATATATATATAAATTCTTAACAGAACTTCATCCATAATGTAATTTCTTCAATAAGGCGTTTATCCGACCTGTATTGTATTCGATAAGGCGGATATGGATAAGATTTTTTTTTCGTTAGTTCATTGGGTATGAGTATGGGTAAAAAAATAATTTCATTAATCAAATGAGTAAGAGTATAGATAATGACTATTTCATACCCGTTACCCTATAGGGTAACTATAAAATTTACATATATATATATATATATAGTAGAACTAGGGTGCTCTTAAGCTCACCAAAGTTTTGGTAAACTTAACTCTAAAACTCATCAAATTGATTTCAAATGATGAATCCGAACAGTTGAAATCCACTTACCTTACGTGTGATGCATCTACATATGAAATTTTTAAACATTCGAATTAATTTAGTATTAAGTCAAGCGGTCAAAATTAGAAGGTTAATAAATTAATTTTAGTGCATTCATTTTTGAATGTTTTTTGACCGCTTGACTTTATACTAAATTAATTCGAATGTTTAAAAATTTCACATGTAGATGCATCACACGTAAGGTAGGTGGATTTCAACGGTTCGGATTTATCATTTGAAATTGATTTGATGAGTTTTAGAGTTAAGCTCACCAAAACTTTGGTGAGCTTAAGAGCACCCTAGTTCTATTCTATATATATATATATATATATATAATTCAATCTCCATCCCACTTAAATATATATATTTGTGTTTTTGAATTTTATTCATTTATAAAAAAAAAAAAATTTAGTTGGAACTGATTGCACATTCATTTTTATTTTTTTATTAAAAATACAATTACATCTTGTGAAATGAATGAGTTTTTGATATTTAATTTGTAAAATATAATAAAACTAATAATTATATTAGTATTATCCGTTATCACCCACTACCATTTCGTTAGCCGATAATATTAACGGGTAAGGGTAGGGTAGAGTAAGGTAAAATTTTAATGGATATGGGTAGGGTATGGATAAGATCAATTTTAATGAATATGGATATGAAAATGCCTTCACCCGACCCGTACCATACCCATTGACACCCCTAGTATCCATGTTGGTAATTGTTCTCCTCTGAATATGCGAGCATTTCTCTGCTTCCAGATATGCCAACAGACACAGATGAAACGGGTTGTCCATTCCATCTCCTTTAAACCATTTGAATTTCTTGCCTCTCTGACAGATGCTTCCCATATCTCTGTGATGAAATTTTTGTCAACCATAAGAACATGCCCCAATCTATTCGAAACAAAGGACCAAACTTCCTGTGCATATTGGCATCTAAAGAATAGGTGTAACAGCGTTTCTAAATAGTCTCCTGTTCATGTGTGGCACTGTGGCTCTACTGTTAAACCTCTGCGAATCATTAATTCATGGGTGAGGTTTTTGTCTTTGAGCAACAGGTAAGCAAACACCTTGGCATTTTCAGGTGCCTTGCATTTCCATATTGCCATGTACCGCCATGCAATCTTTCTGGCACTGATCATGGTGTTATAAACCGAAATTGAAGAGTACTCAGTCATATTTCCCAATTGCCAGCATAGCTCATCTCTGGAACTATTGAACTGACAAGATAATGACTGATATACTTGGGAAGCCACGTTTTCCAGCATAGGTAGTGCTTCCCTCAGCGAGATATTTCGTCCTGGAGGCTAGGCTATGTCAGTAAATGCTTCTAGAATCGGGGTGTCAGTCTAGTTATCGTACCAGAAAGAGATTCTCCATCCATCTCCAATTCTCCATGAGCAGCATCTGTCAAAAGTGTTTTTGAGCCTCTGCATTTGTTTCCAAAAAAATGATCCTGTCTTGATCCAGAATTTAGGTCCCTGTACTACACTGCCTCTTCCCTTTAGCACTATGATAGCAATCTTCCATAACCCGTTAGCATCTGTGTATAGTTGCCACCACCATCTCAACAAAAAGGAAATGTTCCTTAATTCAATATCAGGTGCTCCTAAACCTCCCCACTCTCTAGGGAGACATACAGAGTTTCCAGTTTATCAATGATATTCTATTCGTATCTCCATCCATTTTTCCCCATAAAAACCTCCGTCTAATTTTATCAATTCGATTGATTGCCCATTTTGGCAGCAAAAAACATGCCATAAAATATATCGGTATGGAAGACAGCACCGAATTGATTAATATAAGCTGACTAGCCCTTGACAGGAATTCCCCTTGCCAACCCTGTAACTTTTGCTCTATTTTCTCGATTAAAGGGATAATGTGCTCTCGTTTAGGCTTTCTCAAGGTCAAAGGCATGCCTAAATAGTTTACCGGGAATGGAGTTGTTTTGCATCCAAGAATAAATCTAACTCTTTCAACCTCCTCCACATTGATTGGGACGAACGAGCTTTTTGTCATAGTTTACCGATTTGTTGAACTAGGTACCTAGTTTTGTATCAATTTGTACTTTTTAATCCTCCATCTATTTTTTTTTTTGTTGGAAGCCCGTAGGCATTGCATTTAAGTCTGTGTCCCCTCAGGTACCTGAGGTACAATCTAAAGAAATCAACGGCTTAGATTAATTTCAGATTTTCAGTTAGGCCAAACTCAATCAGTTACCTTTGGAGATTGTAAGGGATCTACTTAAAGATTTGTGCCAAATAAAGAAAATGGTCTGAATTTAGTACTTGCACCTCAAGTACCTGGGGTGATACGGGTCAGGATCCCCTAAAGTAATCCAATCTTTGAATTTTGGATCGAGATCGTCTGATTCGAATCCGCCGCTCGAGATTGCTTTGCAATTCGTATTCATCTTTCGAGATGTGTGCGCTCCACTTCAGATAGATTATCATGAATTCGAATAAGATAGTTCAAATTTAAAACCCAAAGATTGGGTTACTTCACTGGATCTGAACTCGGGTGATACGGCTTCATTGCATTCATCATTAAGCAAATGTTACAGTACATGCCAGAAGCAGCAACTGAAAAGAAGACAGCCAAACATAAAAGAACCAAAAACACAGTTGCTGAGAATCACATACATGTGAGAAGAGTGGAAACATAAAACCAATATATGAAAATTGAGCTGCGTGCAAGCCAAATTTGTAAGTGTATGACTGCCAGTCAGCACATTGCAGCGCATCTCGAGACTTGAAAGAGTTTATCGCAATCTAATTTTTGACTATTGGGATTGGGGAAGCAACAAGTTCTTTACCAGATACAGAAGTGCCCACAAAAAATGAAGAAGTTTCAGGTAACCAGTCCTTATCCCCTTAATTGGTTACCTCTAAACTTTTTTTTTTTTTTTTTGAGTAAAAATATGGGTCTAGCCCACATTCCATTGAAATAAGTCAGTTACAAAGTTGATAACTAACTTAAAATAGAAAAACATAGAGGCTCAAAACAGTTGAGCTTAAATAACGGAAATTAAAGAGAAATAGAAAACCAGTGTACAGTTACACCATAAAAAAACAAAAAAAAAACAGTAAATTAAAAGGAGGCCATTATACTGGTACTGAGCCCTTTTGCTGCCCGGTATCAGTTTTGATACGTTTAGTTACCTCTAAACTGTTTAATTCTGTATCCTCAACATTGATGTAAAGCTTGAGTTTAACCAAAACTGGACCGATGAATCTATTCGGATCTGACGGGAATTTACCAGACAAATTAAATAGAGAATAGACAGCTTTACATTGCTTCAATTTGAAATGTGAAGTCTTAGGTAACAGATGGAGTTGTGTTTCATTTTTTCATATGATCAACAACCTTGTAATGATTAAGGTGAAGCACTGTATAAAATAGCAAACATTTACACAACTGGTTGGCATTTAAGCCGATATTACTCCCAACATCAGACCACTACTGAGGGTTTTTTTTTTTGTGAATCAGCACTCTGTTTTTCTGGATATAAAATATTGTATTTTGCTTGTGTTACAGTCTTGATGCCATATGTAATGAAGCTAGCTCTCTCAATTTCCTTCTTAAAATCTTACCGCCTTGGTTTTTTGGTATTGAATCAATGAAAAAAACATGATGAATCCGTTTGTATGGTGCAACCTAAAAAATGTCAGACAGAAACTAAATTAAAGTGATATAAATGCTTTAAATCATAATATCCTTTCAGTTAATTGTAGATTACCTTCTCTGATATAAATTCTTTTATTTGGTTCTCATTCAAGTCTCTTCCAGGCCTCCTAACAATAAAGGCTATAGGTACTTCACCAGCTTCCTCATTTGGGTATCTTTTCATAAAAATGAAATAAATTACTGTCAGTTTTTATAAATAAAATATCCTATACTCCTGTATACTGAAATATCCACACACACGGACGCACACACACATGCACAAAGAGTACAAGTAATAAGATTTGAAATATTAATTTACTCACGGAACAACAGCAGCCTCGATGATATCCCCATGCGTCTGCAACAAATCTTCTAATTCAGCAGGAGGTACCTGTACAAAGAAACAAAGTGTAAATAAAAAAACTTAAGTAAATTGAAAAGCTGAGAAACAGGAGTTCAAAATTAGAGAACAGAGAAGGATTGTTGTGTAATTGCTGATCAAAAGTAAAATCAGATAGTGACAAGGGGCAAGGCGCCGAGTATTTTATGGGTCGGGATGTCAAAAAGAAGAAGGAAAGCAGATCAAAGAAATCTAGAAAATAAAATTCGCCTTTCTGAATTTTTTTTTTGTTTTTGTCGAAATTTCAAGTCATCCTAATTAATGATGTTATAGAATCAAACTTGTTTCTCTCTTTCAAGGGTGCTTGCAAAAGCAGTTATTTTCGATACAATTGTTAGGAGCTATTTGTGTTAAAAACACAACAACTAAATTATTACCTGGTATCCTCTGCACTTGATCAATTCTTTCAATCTATCAACCACAAAGAGGAAACCATCACCATTAAAGAAACCAATGTCTCCAGTTTTCAACCAACCTTGATGGTCAATGATTTCACAGGTTGATATGTCATCACCAGCATAACCTAACCAAAAATATAGATGTTTATCACACAATTTATAAGAATAAAAAATCAGGATTGCATTTTTTGGAGTATTTCTATCTCAGAGAAAAAAGAGGGGAAAAAAGAATTGCTGAGAGGTGTGAAGTGTGAAGTGTAGAAAACAAGTAATTGATGTTGTAGTCTCAGCTAAGATAAGTACCAGTACAATTAGCAACTATATTATTTCACAAAAAAAAAAAAAAAAAAAAACAGTGAACTGTACTGTTAGGGGAAAAAAATACTAGTCACATGCAACTCTATTTTTTACTCACAAAATCCAATTACTTCATGCTGCCACATGTGAAGAAACTGGTGCTGATAACTTAATATACACTCCACTAAATTTGAAAAAAGATAAATTACCCTTCATTATTTGTTCCCCTTTGATCCATATCTCCCCTTGAGAGTTGGGAGGCAGAACAACACCTGTTACCGGGTCTACAATCTTTGCTTCAGAACCCACTACCAGACGACCTACCGATCCAATATAATTTTTTCCTTCTTGACTATCTGTTCGGAAACAGCCGCTTGTTGTCTCTGTCAATCCATATCCCTTCACAGTCACCCATGCGAAATTGTGATTTTAAGGTAATTAAAACAGACATTAAGGAAATTTTAAGCAACAATTTCAAAACATTGGTTATGGTAAAGTGTTAGTATTGATTATTGAGAATCAAAGCTATGGGCTGCCAATTACGAGTCCATATTCTCCGAGATATCTCAAATTTGTAGTTTATCTAAAGCCTCAAATTTGGTTTGGTACCTATTTGGAATGCAGGAGCCAATATTATTGTGCTTTGAGATTCGTGCAGAAAGGATTTAAATGGTCTGGATTGTCCACATTTCAACTCAAAATTTGAGATATCTCAGGGATGCAAATTCACCAATTACTGAAATCCCCCTAAAATATTGAATTGTTTACACCATTTTCTAACAGCTATTATTGTTCTTTAGTCAGTTCAAATTGTACAATGATTGAACAAAGGAACAACTATACCATAGAACTATAGAAAAGACAATTAAAAAAAAATTATAGTGGATTTTTGGAAACTTTAAAGTTAGTCAAAACAGCTGTTCCAGGTTAACAATCAGGTACCAAGCATGATCTGACAAAAATGTCAAAAATGGCATGTGAATGTGATGTACCTGGCCAAACAACACGTTGGGGAAAACTCGTAAGAATCGATGTATCAATTCATTGCCGATTGGTGCTCCGCCACAAGACACCCCCTGAAGTGAGCTCAGGTCCCACTCCAAACCTCCTTCCTCTGCAATTCTCACCAATGCAAGAAGTGCCGGCGGAGCCAAAGGTAAGTTAGTCACCCGAAACTGTTCGACTGCTCTCAATGTCCATCTTGCATCAAACCGTTCTGTTTGTACCACAGCTGTCTCTCTCGTGGCCACTGTCTTCAAAACAAAAAAAAAGCCGTAGACATGGAAGAGCGGGACTGTCAGCAACAGCACTGCCAGTGTAGTGCGAGTTCTAGCCGCCGCAACAAAAGGACCTAAACTGGCAATGAGATTGCGGTGAGTCAGCACCACACCCTTTACCAGGCCAGTAGTACCAGATGAATATAAAATTGCCGCTGCATCTGATTGCTGAACCACTCGGTTTGCATTCATGTTGTGTTCATCGACAATATCATTTTGCAAGGGTTCTAGTAAAGATCTGAAATCAGGGGAGTTGAGAAGGATTAAGGGGAGCTCAGGAGGGAGCTTGTGTGAAATGGATGAGGTGGTGAAAGCAAGTGAAGGTTTGCAAATGGAGATGAAATGAGAAATCTCATGACTTGTAGAAACAGGGTTTGCTGGAGAAACAACTGCTCCAAGAGATAACAGAGCAAAATACAGAACCGGGATGTCGACACTAGGCGGGGAGAGAACCAGCACAACATCCCCCTTAGAGATGCGAGAAAGGAGATGTGAGGAGAGAGAGTGGACCTGAGAGAGGAGGTGTGGGAAGGAGAGAGCGTGGCCGGTGGAGGCGTCAATGTAGGCAGGGTGGGAGTAGGGAGAGGAGGGGAGGAAGGAGAAAGCAAAGGAGGTGAAAGAGAAAGGGAGAGAAGGAGAAGGAAGGGGGATTGTGGGGCGGAGGCCGTGGAAGGTTTTGGTCTCGGCGCAGAAGCCGCTCTTTGGGTCTATCTGCGGCCGGATAGGAGGGCAGTGGTCGGACATGGGTCGGGGCAGTATCACAGTACGTTTGACTATTTTCTTTTAGGAGAACAACAAGTCAGCAAGTATCAGTAGCCTAGTACTGTAATAGGTTAGGAGAACAGACAGTCAGCAAGTATTAGTAGCCTAGTACTGTAGTCGGTAGGCAGTGGCAGTAGTAGCGAATGCGTATCCTCTGCGTTAACTTAAAAAGGAATTTTTGAGTTAATAAATCTCAACCGTCTGATTATAAATGGAGTCAATTCGGCAACTGTTTATGATGTAGGGGGCTTTAATGTTAGTGTGGATACGAATTCGTAGCAGTAGCAGTGAGAAATGAACGAATGATTCGGATATGATTTTGTTATAATAATATATGTTAAAGAATCAGCTTTTATATTTGATGATAAGTATGAACAATGGTCATGTTTGATTGTGAAGTAAAGTTAATCGGAATTAAATTTATTACTCTGAATTAAGATAAATTAAAATAATTATGTTTGGTTAGGATTTGATGGAGTAAGCTCATAAAAAAAAAAAATTATAAATTTTAACTGTGAGATTCACATGTGAAGTAAGTTACTTCATCTAGAGAGGTATAATAACTTAATTTGAATTAATTCAAATATTATTCAATTTTATTCTTTCAAATTTATTTTTTATTTAACTTTTTAATAATAAAATAGAGGATTTACTCCGCAACTTACTTCACAGCTAAAGACGACCAATAATTTTTTTATAATAATCTTTTTATATTTGGTTCGGTAAAATTTTTGTTCGAATTCATATTGCCTAAAGTAACTTGAATTTAGATTTTAGATGTAGACCGTTAGACCGATTCTGCCACGAATATTAAAGAGATCCGCGCATTCTATCTTCCACAGGATCAGAAACTCAAAATTTAAGTTACTTTAGAGCATCTTTACTGGAACCCTTTATGAGCTACCAGACAAACTTTACCACCGCCGCCTCCCACTTATCAAAGAAAGCGATCATTTGATTTTTAAACGGGCGTGTAACATCTATGCCGAGTCACTGCCACCATACTAAACCGCTCTAACCTGTCATCAAAATCATACTAAACTGTTCAAAACTGTGCTAAACCATGTAAAACCGTGATAACCTGTTGTTTAACTGTGCCTTATCTGTGATCAAAACCGTATTATTTCTCATAGAAACAGACTAACCGAATCGAACCATAGACCGGACTAATCTGTGTGGGTCTGAATCATGGTCCTTAGCACAAGTTTGAGTCATCCTTTTTAAATTTGAACTGTCTAATCTGAACTGTGCGGACTCGTGAACTGAAAAGACTTGTAAATCGGAGATTTTAGTCCTAACTGGACCGTTTGCAAAACACTAATCCATTCTAACGAGAATTTTTAATATAAATAAAATATTAAAAGGAATAGAGAAATAAAAAAGTACTGTTGGATTTTCACCGGTTATAAAAAGTCTAAATCGGTAGAAATTTTAACCATCCAAATTCGTTTTATTAATTTTTCTATGATAATGGAGTCCACTGCATAATAATAAAGAAAAACACAATTGTTATCTCAATTCACAAGATGGCAAGGATGGATTCCCTTTTTTGTCAATATATGAATAAAAAAAAGAAAAAGTTTTGGGTCGGTAAAATTTTTGTTCATAAAAAATTCCGCATTCCATTGGAATTCATATCACCTAAAGTAACTTGAATTTGGATTTTAGATCCAGACCGTTAGACCGATTCTGCCACGATCATTAAGGAGCGGAATTTCAACGTATACCTCTCAAAAACGTTAAAATTACGTATTTTTTCTCTAAATTTTAAAATTATATATTTATTCTTTAAACTTCAAAAACTCACAAATTTACCCACTATTTTGTCTTTTATATTAAAAGTCATTCTAAATTTAAAAAATATCTATTATCCTCTTATTAAAAATATAAAAAGCACATCTTACTCAAATTTCAATTTAAAGAGTATTCTGTTAGTTTGTAATAATCTAGAAGTCAATAATACGATAAGTTAATCATAAAGCTTTGTTCATGAATTGAATGTTTATTTATTTATATATCATTTTGTTGCCTTGAGTATTATTGCATTTGTGGATCATTTTGAGTTCATGACTGAAATTGTGAAACTCCATAATATAGATAATATATACTCTTAAAAGGTCACTGACCAAGGTAATTAGCAGGAACACTAATTACCGCTATAAGGTTAGTATGTGGATTAAAATATGGTTAAGTTTTACAAACCACCTAACACGAGATGTCATTTTAATCACATAGATACATGTTCTAGGAACATGATATTTGACAGACCCCGAATGAAACATTAAATAGAATTGTGTTCGTGTCATTTATGTTTTCATTCAGTGTCAAAGTTCTACAGTATGAGGTATTTATCGTTCCCACTAAGAAATATATATGAGTGAGTGTTATCTAACGCTGTCCGTAAAAAGCAGCCATAACGGTAGCATTTCCATATGTATAACTTAGCTGAGGAAGTGATAGTCTACCAAGAATACTACTTGTCCTTCGTATCTCTATACGAGTTATAGCATCACTGGGCCCCTTGGTAGAGTTAGATTATTTGCATGCAGTATAATTACAAGAGTAATTATATTTGATAATCTACTCAAGATCAAGAAAAGATACAGTTAACACGGATGACACATATCTACCTTAAAACTGATCTGATAGCTATGAGACAGAAGAACTGACACAAGAAAATTGTTTACTGGATCGTGATATTGTATAGTACAGCATCATCTGTGTAATTGGATGGTCATGATGTGTTGTCAGATGCCACCCATGACTAACAGAAGTTAAAACAGTTTTAACTCTGTTTACCAACATAACACAGATCCTATTGGGTCACACCATATAGGAGCTACTCGGAGAATCTTGCTGATTAATTATAAATTTATTATAATTAATATTAAGATGGTTATAATTAATTATACGTGATATAATTAAATTATAAATGTCATTTAGAATGACAAGCAGAAACAATGGTTAATTTATAAACGTACACGTTACGTTGTATAAAAGTTACCGAACAACAACCGAAAAGAAATATAATTGTACATGACAATTATATATATTTGATTTGGATTTTAAATTGTTAATTATGGATTTGAATTATGGGTTTAAAAGCCCAAAATAATCAAAGCCTTAATTAAAATTAAAAGCCCAAAGTCAAAGCCCAAAATCAAAGCCTTTTACTATTCATTCCTTAATGGGCCAAAGGCAAAATGGTCATTTCACACCTATGCCACCTTGCATGACACCTTAGGGTGTAGAAGGGTGTAGAAGAGTGTGGAAGGGGCATTTGGGTCTTTTCACATATTAAAGGATGAGGTGTCAAGGTATTTTGGTAAATAGATTTGTTTTGAGGGGTATTTTGGTCTTTTGCGAACCTCCTCAAAACACTATAAATAGAGGGGTGAGGGTAGAGAGAAAACTCACTAATTCACGTGTTAATCTGATTACTTCGTTAATCGGTTTTTCTCTCTTCCTTGATTTCGGTTATTTCGAGATTAGGAAAATAATATATTTTGCGAAATCCCGCGGTTTAGCTTTTAAGTGATACCAAGTAACCTCAGGACACAAATATATTTATTTCGTCCTTTTCTCGGTGAATAGTGTTTCTGCAAAATTCTGCGGTTTACGGTATTTCTGGCAGAAGAAATAAACCGCTCTCCGGTTAGTCCTGGTGGATAATCGATAGAGGTATCACACGTGTGATACTACGAGTCGATTCCTTCCTTGGTGTAGCTCTTCTCGCTTATTCTGCATTACAACTGTGATTTGGAAACAAGGTATAAATCATGTTATATTAATCTATTTAATTGGTAGATAGATTTAATGTTTTAGAAATCAATTATGGAGTAAATCTGTAAATGAATTAAATGAGGTTTTGATGCCAAAGGAATATTGAAGGTGGACCGCCTTGGAAGGTTTCCCGACATACCTCGTTTAATTTTTAGCTTAACTTAACCGTAAAATTTTGTTTTTACACACTTCCGCTGTTAAGCTAAATCAATGGGTTTGAACAGTCAAACCCCCAACATATTCTACTGTCCAGTGTTTTAATGTTCGATTCTTATTCGGTACTCGGAAAGCTACCAATACCTAGTATGCAGCCGAATATTCGGATTTTTATTCGGATTTATATATTCAGATTTTCAAATAAAAAATCATAGACATTAACTCTAATAAACATAGATAAACATTACAAATAAGTATAAATAAAACACAAGTTCAAACTTAAATAAATAAAATTATAACTTATTCTGTTCTTATTTAGATTCTTATTCTCTATTCGGAAATATTCGGTTCATATTCGGTTCTTATTCGAATTCTTATTCTCTATTCGGTTCATATTCAGTTCATATTCGGTTCTTACTCGGTTCTTATTCGGATTCTTATTCTCTATTCGGAAATATTCGGCCGAATAGATAATATGCGGAAAAATATATTCGGCCGAATATTCGAAACCGAATATTGGACTGAATACTCATTTTCTATTCGGTTTCCAACCGGATACGAATATTTGGCCGAATATTCGGCCAAATAGGCCGATTTTTAAAACACTTCTACAGTCCAAACTTCTTTAATATTTGTGCATGCTAGATTAACACAAATCTTGAAGCGAACACACACAAATAGGGAAGCAATGTACACATATCTTAATGCAATGTGCTCAAATCAGAATTGCTTTAAGATTTGTGCATACTAGATTAACACGAATCTTAATGTATTTTATGCTTTTAATAAAGAAAAAAATGGATATTTTATAAATTTAGGATGAGTTTTAACATAAAATAAAAGATAATAAAATGAGTAAATTTATGAGTTTTTGAAGTTTAAAAGAGAATACGTAAATTCAAAGTTCAGAGAGAAAAAATAATAATTTTAATTTTAACTTTTTTTTTAGGGAGTATACATTAAATTCCTCCTTATTAAAGAGATCCGCGCATTCTATCCTGTATAGGGATAGGATCAGAAACTTAAAATTTAAGTTACTTCAGAGGATCCTGACTCGGAACCTTTATGAGCTACCAGACAAACTTTACCACCGCCGCCTCCCATTGATCAATGAAAACTATCATATGATTTTTAAACGGCCATGTAACATCTATGCCGAGTCACTGACAAAAATCTGCAATTATTAAATTTAAATAAGAAGCGACTAGCGTAGTAGCGAGTAGGTTAAAATTGCTAGCAGAGTCACTGCATCACTTCCACCACAGAAGGAGCCGCATATTCTATTCCAGGCACAGGTGTCGCAATACCCCAAAAAAAAAGGAGACTAAAAATAGGAAAGGAGGAACTAGGAAGCAGAAGCAAACAATGAGGGGACTGAGGCAATTGACGCGCCGCCTCCTGAGCAATGTTCCTGAGAACACGGTGTACGGTGGACCAAAGACCCAGACACCCTCTCAGAGGGTCACGCTGGCGAACCTCAGGCAGAAGTACGCCAGAGGGGAGCCGATTACCATGGTCACGGCGTACGACTATCCCTCGGCGGTCCACGTGGACCAGGCCGGGATCGACATTTGCCTTGTAGGCGACTCCGCTGCCATGGTGGTGCATGGCCACGACACGACTCTGCCCGTCACGCTGGAGCTGATGTTGGCCCACTGTCAGGCCGTTGCACGCGGGGCCACACGCCCTTTGCTTGTAGGGGATCTTCCCTTCGGTTCCTACGAGGCCTCTTCTAATCAGGTATATTTTGCATATGCATTTTCTCTATTGTTCGCTTTACAAAGGTTCAATACAAGTGGATTTTCATCAAACACCTGGTGTGCTAATTTTATTTATAGGATGATCAATTGATGGAGCGTCTATTCTTTAGTTAATGCATAACTACCACAAATCACCCACCTAATAAATTTATATCATTTATTGTGTTGAGCCACACTTTCAATTGATCACAAAAAAAAGGCTAAAATCTTTGAAATTCTGACAATTTTTCTCTTGGACATATCATCATTTAGACTTCAGATACACAAAATTCACATTTTGAATGTTCAAATGACTGAATTACAAAGTCCTTCACTTTCTTTCTTTCTATCAAAATTTGCCAATTTTAACATTTTTTATGGTCTTTTAAAAATGGTTATGGCCTTATGGGACAAGGCAGGCAGTTGATAGTGCAGTGAGGGTGCTGAAGGAAGGGGGGATGGATGCAATAAAACTGGAAGGTGGGGCCCCGTCAAGGATCTCAGCCGCAGGAGCAATTGTGGAGGCCGGCATTGCGGTGATGGGCCACGTAGGGCTCACCCCTCAGGCTATTAGCGTGCTTGGTGGGTTTCGGCCTCAAGGAAGGAATGTTTCAAGTGCAGTCAAGGTAAGGGCTTGCTTGCATTCTGATAGAATTTTTTTATTGCTAATTTGGGTATATTATGGCTAAGGCTTACATTCTGTTTAGTTGAAATGAAGGAATAATGCAATAATATACTTTATTCTTCTTGTTTCGACTGAATTATCTCAATTTATGGAACAATGAGATAAAAATACTTCTTTTCATCAGTGTGTATTTGTGTGCATGCAGCTGTATGTGTCCTGTGTAGGTATGTTTGTGTGCCTATGAAGTTTCTGAAATTGATATGTTGAACAAGGCAATTCCTCTCTTTGTTCCTGTTTATGAGTAGGGCTCAAATTAGGGGTGTAAACGGATCGGATATTATCCGGATCCGGATTTGAAAAAAAGCGGATACGAATATTTGGATACGGATATTTTCGGATACAGATCCGGATTCGGATAATTTTTTAACGGATACGGTTTCGAATATGAAGTCGGATACGGATAATTATCCGTATCCAACATTTTCTTTATTTCGGATATCCGGATTTTTTAATAGTTAACTATCTCTGATCTGATCTGCACAAAAGTAATAAATGAACCATTACATTTGGGCCTACAGTCAAACTTTCTTAGGTAATTTTAACATTTACTTCTACAGTCAACTTTACGTTTGGGGCCTACAGTCAAAATTTGCTTCTACAGTCAAATTTTCAAATATTTGATTCTACAATAAGCTTTACACCTTTTAATTGATATACAAATAATATATTTTAATATTTATTTCCTTATAACCTTTATTTTACTTTTTACTGTGACTCTTCATATTTCTTCTACAAGTTTCAAACTCTCTTAGGTAATTTTAATATTTGCTTCTTCTACAAGCTTCAGATTTTACTCTTCATGCTTTTTTTTTTCTTTTTTTTTTATCCTATATGGTTGAAAGAATGTTATTAAGCTTAGATGGGTATATTTTGATGAACAATATGACATGAGTAGTATCTATTTTTTATTAACATGATATATCTTTTGTAACTAACGAACTTATGAAAAAGATTAAATCTAATTTAAATGAGAAAAAGAAGTTATATTTAGATGTTACTTTTTAGTAGAATATACATTAGTATTTTAATTTTAATTATCCGAATTTTATTGATATTCGTATCTGTATCTGTCCGAAATCCGATCCGTATTTGTATCCGTTTAATATCCGATCCGTATCCATATCCGGGACTATCCGTATCCGAAAAATTATAACGGATACGGATACGGTTTGACCACTATCCGATCCGTATCCGACCGTTTACACCCCTAGCTCAAATGCCTTGTCTTTCATGTCTCAATCGTGCCTCACATCCTTATCTTTGTTTTTAAAGTCCAAACAGTCTATCCGAACCACTTCACTTGATCTCCATATTAAAATGTGCTTGGAGACCAAATTTCATATTTTTTTTTTAACTTTTCACTGTTTTTATAGAGAGGTACAAAATCTGTTTTTAAGAAGATTCTGAACTATTCAAAAACAGTGATTTTGTATCCATCTAAAAAAATAGTAAAAGATTCCCAAAAACTATAAAATTTATTCATCAAACATATTTTAATATGGAGATCATTTTAAGCAATTCGAATTGACTGTTTGGATTTTGAAAACAAAGATAACCATGTGAGGCACGATGGACGCATGAAAGACGTGAGGCATTTGAACCCTGCTCTTTAAAGTTTATAATGTCAGGATTTATTTCGCCATGTGTTCAAAGAAATGCTTCTGAGAGAGTTCTTTTACTAGGTTGTGGAGACGGCACTAGCCTTGCAAGAGGCAGGGTGTTTTTCAGTTGTGTTGGAGTGTGTGCCTGCACCAGTTGCTGCTGCTGCGACATCAGCACTACAAATTCCAACCATTGGGATCGGTGGTGGCCCCTTCTGCAGTGGCCAGGTTATTCTACTTAAAATTGTATTTGATGTGTAGATGCTTTAAAAATGGAGTCAATCTAATATACACTTAAGTGTACCGATTGAACCATACACTTAACTCTAGAACCCTAGGATTAGCTTTGAGATTCGCGCTGCACGACTTTTGAAGAATCTACACGACTTTTAAAAAAATCGTACGGTCCTAGGGTTAAGTGTACGGTACACTTAAGTGTATATTAGTTTTACTCTTAAAAATGATGTTCATCATACAACTTATTGCAGGTTTTAGTGTACCATGATTTGTTAGGAATGCTACAACATCCTCATCATGCCAAGGTACTTGCAGTATTCAACTTTTTATTTTAAATTATTAACGTAAAGAAATAAAATATGACAACACTCTTGCAGGGTAGGTGATGTGATAAATTATTAATTTGTGGGTAAGTTTTTGTAACATTATACCAGCATAGAAATTATCATTTTTTTTTTGTTAATATATATAGGTGACACCAAAGTTCTGCAAACAATATGCGAGGGTAGGTGATGTGATAAACAAAGCGCTCTCAGAATACAAACAAGAAGTCGAGAGCAAAACTTTCCCAGGTCCCAGCCACACACCATATAAAATAAACGCAAAAGATGTTGATGGTTTTCTCAAAGAGTTGCAGAGATTGGGGTTGAGTGATGCTGCAACTGCAGCTGCAGCAGCTGCTGAAAATATGGAAATTGCCGGCAAACAATCTACAAAAAGCAGCTAACTATGATATAAAACAACATTTTAGAAAAAGGTTGGTAATAAATTATAGAGAATAATAACAACGGTACCCGGCTAGCAATAAATATTTCACTTGAAAATGAGAACCTACTTGTAATTCTCTCTGTTTGTTTAAATTTTTTTTTTGGGAGAATGCATTGAGTCTTTTTCTTCTAGTGTACCATGTTATGCTGAGTTAGTCTGCAATCTAGTAGGAAAAAAAAGTGTTTGATAGCTGTAGGTTATTAGCAATTAATCCCCAAAACCAACTATGGTTTAAAATTCTTATGTTTTTCTTCCATTGGAAAAGGTTGAGACTTGAGAACCTTATCATTTACTCTAGTACTCCAGAGAAGTTTCTGAAACTGGTAATAGTAACCAGTTTTGTATAATTCCAATTCTGAAAACCGGTTACTCCTGCCAATTCCAGACTTGTTTTTGGGCATCAGCACCTCTCCAGTAAGGATTTTGATTGACCTTTGTTGACAGATTTGGACCATTCATTTTACTATTTTAGATTGGATAGTGCCGATGGAGACCGACATGTCACTAGAAGTGGCCGGCCTGATCCGAAATGGATGGCCATGATCTGTGGATCAATGAAATCCATAAAATTGACTAGCTGTAGCCTGTAGGAGTGGTCCTCTCTATTTTATGGGTTATCTTTAATTTTATCATCTTATATAGAACACTGTTATTGAATATTGCTTAATAGACCGAAGATTGTAGAATGGCATGGGGATTTTGTAGTTGTGTTCCTTTGGACCCCAAAAATGGTTTCAGTGGAGGAATAATGAGTGGTGTCATGGTTTTGACAGAAGTTTGAGTCGAGTCACTAATGTGGTATTAGTGACCCGCTACAATCTTTATTTTTGTAAAAGGTGCAATAAATGAAGTGAGGAGAGGGACCAATTATATGATTAGATGCTTGGAACATGTGGCAGTGGTGGCTGAGCAAAGGAATTTCCAAAATAAAATATATTAACATTAGAGTGAAACTAGGGTGTTCTTTTCACAAGTTTTTATGTGAACTCAATTTTAAAATCAATCGGATTGGCTTCAAATAACGAATCTAAATTGTTGAAATTAATCTACCTTACGAGTGATGTGTGTGTATAAGAAAAATTTTAAATTTTGAATTAAGTAATAATAAAGTCAAGCGGTGGACATTAAAAGGTTTGTAAATTAATTTTAATGCATTTATTTTTGAATATTTTTTACACTTAGACTACAAAATTAATTTGAAAATTTTCACGTATAGATGTGTCACTCGTAAAGTATATGGATTTGAACCGTTTTAATTTGTCATTTAAAGTCAATTTGATAGGTTTTAAAATTGGGTTCACAAAGGAGTTTGGTGAACTTATGAATACCCTAGTTCTACTTTTAAAATAATATGCTTTAAACTTGTAATGTATATTTGTCATGACATTGCAAAGGAGCAACTTTTGCTTGCAACAACATATGGAGGGTTTTACTTAATATTCAACGGTCCTGTTCGTTTAAAAATTTAAAATCAAATTCATTTCCTTCCAATTCCATCTAGAAGAGATATGCTCTCTAAATTATGGAAAACATGTACTTAATATTTATTATTTTTATTAAATTTATCATCATTTGTCATGAATCATGATCCCCTTCAGTTTCAGTTTCAGTTTCAGTGTCATTACCTTTCTTATGAGGCCTTCCCTTATTTCTGGAGAAAAAAAAATAAAAAATTTGAAATCTGGCCCAATTTGGTGCTCACGGACAAGGAATTATTAATCTAAAATTCGAATAATTTCTTTTGTCAAATTGCTATCACTTGCTTCACACGCTGATATATGTTGACAATATGCAGGAATTGATCTTTTGTCAAATTTAAATAAGAGGAATTTGCAACTACCTGCCTCGTTAAATACAATTGGTTGCTTTGACTCACCAACTTTTTTAGTTACTATTTGAAAATAGCATTATTCTGAGAAAATTCTTTATCACAAGTCCAAAGTCAATTTAATTTATGTGCTGTATACATATTGCCGAATTTTTTATTAATACCACTGTAAAAAAAATTATGGGAAATTCAAAAAATAGCATATTAAATTGGAGGACCTCAAAATGCACTGTAATATACTGATATTAAGGTTTTTAAGGGGCCTTCAATTCAATGTGCGGCCTCCAAAAATGGAGCTACAGATTGAATTGGAGGCCTTGGTATTTTTTGAATTCTCCAATTTCAATGGTGTTTGGTTTATTTTATTTTTCAAAATGGTATTAATAAAAATTTCGGTACATATTGAAACTGATAAGCTATTTTTTTAGTGCAAATAAATTAATCAGAAAACCAGATACAAATTTATTCTATTCATTGTATTATTATTTTTTTAACGAAAAAAATTGCTCATCTGACAACCACACACAAAATTAGTTTTATAATCTTGACGTGCATATATTCATTTTGCCCCATATTTAATTTAAATATTAACTTGTGAACATTTTTTGAGACCAATAACAACCCTCTTTGTTAAAACGGGATTGAGAGCGATTTGATTATGTCGTGCAATTTAATTAATGTCTCAATTACAGATGTAATGAAAGATTAACCTCTGGAAGAATCAAGCTTTGCGCTCTTTCGGCCACACACACAAAACCGTGTTGACTCAACATTGTTTTTTGAATTTTATATTTAGCTCGCTTGGACTCCGTGAGCATCCAAAAAAGCAACTATTTTTGTTCTCCTTTTTTTTTTTTTTTTTAAATAAAAAAAAGTGATACCTAGCTAGCTTCAGGTTTAGAGCTCACATTTAGATGATATAGAATGGAGCTGACATTATTTTGTTTACCACCTTGTAAAACAAAAGGAAGGCACCATTGAAAGTGCGGCCTTTAGTTTATTCTTAATTTTCTTTTTGAGTTTTTAAAATTGGAATATAAGAGGAGGAGGGATCGGATTACACCACTATTTTGGTGACATGGTGTGACAATGTCCATTTTTGAAATTTCAAAATCCAAATAGTCGATCCAAACCGTTCAATATGATGAATATATTAAGAGTAACTTGAAAATCAAATTTTACATTTTTCTGAATTTTTTTACTATTTATTAAGTATTTAACAAAATCGCTATATTCAGACCGTTGAATTTTTTAACCCCTCTAAATAAACCAAAAAAAAATTCAGAAAAATGTAAAATTTGATATGTAAGCACATTTTAACATATCCATCAAGTTGAACGGTTTGGATCGACTGTTTGGACTTTGAAAATGGACGGTGTCATTCCATGTTACCAAAAAATGGTGTCATTTGATCCCTCCTCATATAAGAGCATCTACATCCCTGAAACTCTTGGAGTTTCTAAATAACTGTTAACTAATTTTTAGAAATTTTATCTCTGAAAGTTTCTAAACTCTCACATCTCTGAAACTCAAAATTAGAGTTTCTTAATTGCCACATCAGTAAATAAATTACAAGAGAAAAAAAATTTCAGCCAATTATTTGGCCATGTCAGAGTTTATAAACAGTTTCTTATTAAGAAACTTTGGAGCAAAGTTGCTAAATAAGAAACCCATCTGCATCCCTGAAACTGGTTTAAAAACTGCCACATCAGATTAGAAACTCCAAGAGTTTCAGGGATGTAGATACTCTAATAAGAAGGTTGGCTAGTTTGTTTCTAGGATGTGAAACAAATGTTTTTGGTTTTTATATTTTCAAAGTCTAAACAATCGATCATAACCGTTCAACGTTTAATCTATATTAAAATGTGCTTGGAGACTAAATTTTACATTTTTTTTTTGAATTTTTTTACTATTTATTAAATTGGTTTTAAAATTGTTATTTTCAATGATCTAGAAAGTTTTTATTATTTATTAAAAACAGCGATTTTAAAATTGGTTTAATAAATAGTAAAAAAAATGTAAAATTTGGTCTCTAAGCACATTTTAATATAGAATCACATCTAATAATTTGAATCGACCGTTTGAACTTCAAAAATTGAGAGACCAATTTAGCCAACCTCTATATATAGAGAGAGATGTTTTCATCATATTATTTATATAATATATTTTAATTTTCTAATGTCTGTTTTGTTTATACCTTATTTATTAGAGTCAGAGCATACGGAAAACAAATAAACTTGGCCATTTTGATAATTGCCAAAATAATTTCTATGAAATCCGACATTTAAAACGTGATATTTCTCTAATTATATCATGTATATTTTTTAAGTAAAGGTTGAAAGTCAAGTCATTTAATTATTTATATCATATATGTTAGAAAAGAGAAAATTGATGGTAACTTTATTGTTTTTCGAACAGTTTTAATTTTTTTTTAACAATCTATAGTTAATATTTTTTGTGAAATATTAAATGATGCTCAAATTTATTATGAATGAATTTCAGTTCTTTATGTTAATGAAGACGTCTCATTTTTTTCAATTTAAATTTTTAGAAACACAGCACGAAATAAGTTTGTAATTTTAGAAATTATATATTTTTTAGAAAGACATCCCTGTCTGGGTATTTTTTAAGTAGCAACTTATATTTTAGCTTTTTTTATTTCATATTAAAGACTGAAAATCAAAAGGCAAGTAACATCATTTTTATATTTTCATTGATTTTAAAATTTAACTGAATGTAAGAATTTATTTTATTTAATAAATATTACAGAGTCATGATAAAATTAGTCCCTACTATATAATATTAATTTTCCAACTACATAATATTTTAAAGGCAATAAGTACAGTTAAAAAGAATTGTACTTGTGTTTCTAATAATTATATTATAACAATTTATGTAAGGTAAAAGTGAAACAATATGAAATTGAATTCTTTCCAATTGGTTCCAAATTCCAATTGACAGGTGGAATGGATGAGAGACATTTGGTAGGAATTAATCCCTTTGAATTGGTCCAATAAAAAAATTAGAAAAGTCAAACTAGTGGCCAATTTATTATTCACAGGCATTAAATAATTAATGAAGCTTAGATAATCTAAACCATAACTCCATTCACACATGCACACAACACACATTACAACCTCACCGAAATTTTTATTTATACCATATTTAAAAAAAAACACGTTTGGAAAATTTCAAAAATATTTGTACCGCTAATTCAATCTGCAGTTTCATTTTAGAGACAAAAAAATAAACTCAAATATATACTGTAATATACTGATATTTAAATTTTTGAGAATTTTCAATTCAATCTGACGGCTTTGATATTTTTTTAATTCTCCAATTTTAAGGTTTTTTTTTTTAAATGGTATTAATAAAAATATGGAAGAACGAGACGCCCGAAGAAGGGGCTATAATAAATTAATAATAGGTCCTGTATAAAAACATTTCCATACCGTGTCAGCCTAAAATTTAGCTTTATTCTCATTCTACTTTTATTCATTAAATATTAACTTTATCTTTATTATATTCTTGCTCATTAAATTTAACGGATGACGAATAAATAACGAATAATTCTCGAATAAGTTGTGTCATATATTATTTAAACCAAAATTATAATAAGAAAATAAAGATATTAAACACATATAAAACATAAAAATTATAATTATCCAATTTTTTTAAAATATAAATTATCAATTAAATAAAACAATAAACAAATTCTAAATAATTTATCAATTATGAGGACAACGGGTACAAAAATACACTTACACATACTCTTATCTAATAAGTTAGAAAATAATTTTCTTATCCGTAACCCTACTTCCTAAATTAATGGAAAAAAAAAAGTTAGTATCCATACTCGTCTTACCGTGTATATATATATGAATAGCATGGGGTTAGCACTGTTTTGAGTTAGTGACTATTATTCTTCTTCACTATTCTATGTTTGGATCACTCTGGGTATGTTTGGTTAGATTGAGAATAAGCTATTCTTAGGGTTAAGCTATTGATAATAGTCCATTCGGTGTTTGGATGGGTTAGAATAGCTAGAATGAGGAATCCAAATTTTTTGTCTTATTAGAATAGACTATCGATAAGGATTTTGAGATTTAACTATTCTAATAAGATAAATAATAACTATTTTTGATTTGACTATTCTAGCTATTCTAGTTTGTTTTACAACTAAACATACCTTAAGAATAGAGTTATTCCTGATATTAACGTTGTTCTTACTAACCCATCCAAACGATAAAATAGGACTAACTTCAAATTAGTACTATTCTTGTTATTCTTACAATTACATCCAAAGTCACCTCAAAAGAATTTCATTCACACCACTAAAAAGGAACATTTCCTTAATTTTTTGCAATTCAAAAGGGAAGATCACTTGCCCCACGGGGTAAATCTTGCCCCCTCAGTCCCTGCAGCTGAAGTTGGTTACTGTTAATTTTTGAATTTGAGGTCCACTAACAGTGACTCTGGGGGTAGAAGACTCGATCTCGTTCAAAAGGTTATATTGAGGTACCTAAGGTGCTTGTTTTTATCTTTAACACTGCTACAATTTTTTTATTTTTCGAAAGAACCACAAACTCAGGGGCAGATATAAGATTTTCATCACAAGGGGCAAAAAATTATTAAATCAGATTTAAATAGCTAAATGAGTTTAAATTTATTAACTAATTAAATACTCCACAAAAAACAGTTTTAACTTATACTTTCTAATGCTTTAATTTATAATTTTTGATGCTTTAAGTTATAATTCTAATAAACAATTAAAATCCAACAAAATTATTTCAATTTTAATTCGAATTACAAACAAAATATCCAGAGGGAGGCAAAGTCAGTCGTAGCCAATAGATCTCTACTAAAATTCAAAATTCAGAGAGACAGTTGCCCTCCGAGATCATATGAGTCCGCCCCAGAACATAGTAATTTAAAAATGAAACAATTATATTAGCTTGCTTAAAAAATATTTTACAAAAAATAAAAAACTTGGGGAGGGGCGGCGGAGGTGTCCTGAAAATTAAGAAATAATATATAAATGCTGGGAAAAATTGTTTTGCAACCATTATCTATCTCTCTTATGTACATAATAATTGAACAAATTCAAAAGCAAAACCCAACTTAAATTAAAAGTTAGTCCTCAAAAGATCTGATCTCATGACATAAATTAACCAATGAAATCCGATTCCTTCTCTCTCCTATCTCTTCCCCTCAGCCCCTTGTCGGCCAAAGTACAGACATTTGAAAATGTCAACGTGCCATGCTCCAACAATGTCAAACCTTGATTCTGCACCGTCAGATCCAAATCCAACCAATAATCATGCATGCATCCTAACATGTTCATATCAGTTTTCATTTTTCACACTTCCACCTCATACTTTTTCATAATTTACATAATGAAGTCCAAGCACAAATGGGTTGGATTTTGATCTGTTAATTTGTTGCTGTTATATATTGTCACTTTGTTGAGTTACTCACAAATGTGTTACATGTTAATTCAGTTACAATTTGGCAAATTAATCCTAAAAAATTATCGAAAGCGCAACGGATTAAGCCGTTCTGTGCTGAATGCGTATGCTAGCAACCTCCGGCTGTCGCCGCTGCGTTGCTCTCACCTTTTACCATCCACGGTCGGTCTCCGAAAACATTATCGTTCTCATCAAACAAACCCTTGTTGTTCGCACTCACACCGCCGCTCCCTTCGAAAATATTGCTAGTGTTATCCATGAACAACACGTCGTCTTCGCATAGCAACTCCATGTCCTCTACTTTTATCATGCCTTCTTCAGATTCCTCTTCGTCATCTCCATCTTCTACGGATGCTTCTGGATCTGCAAGCATTTCGTCGCATAGTTTTTCCTCGGACTTCCCATCGGGAGAGGTCTGACATGGTGGCTGGTGGGAGGAGCTCACGTGGCGGGTTGTACCCGCAAGTGAATTTCGGTGGGTTGGTGCGGGGTGGTTGTGTTCGGCTGTGTAGGTTATGATTAGCATGCTCGGGTCGGTGCGGCTTCTCTCGACTTGTTTTCGGGCTAGACAGCCCTTTGAACTGCTACACTTGTAGTATCCCCTGTTTTACATGCCACATAATTAATACAAGTCATTAATTCTCCTTCTTACCATTTCTGAAAGGGATGCAATTGCAACCTATTAATTACATGCATGTAAGCAAATTGATGCAAAGAATCAAATTTAAATACACCAGGAAAGAAGATATAAAACCATTCAAAGTGATGAAGTTTAATATTATATGAAGAATATATAAGGATATATATTTATGTTTTGTGGGGATGATATATGTGCATGCATGTCATGAGATAAGGTTTATCTACATGAAAGAACAAAAGTGATGGATTTTATGAAGAACCTTGGATAAGGAGAGCCTTTGATCGGCTTTTGGCCGTATTTACGCCACGCCCACATGTCGGCCGAGGCGGCGCGGTCTGCCGGAACTTGACACACTGTTTTCTTCTGTTGATTCTTCCTATAATAAAATTGAAACAAATCCCTGTTAGCTGAACTGAAAGGAATATATCCAAAATTTAATTAACAAAGCCTTCTTAATTTACTGAGTTATTAATTGTTGGTAGCTAATTTCTAGCAACAAATCATCAATTTATATATGATGATAAAACTAAAACAGGTACCTTCTTTTGGACCGGGGTGTTTGAGAAGACGGCCGGCTCGGTTGCCGACCAAAGTGCGGTACCGGAGATATCAAATTTGCTTGAGACGGTACCAACAGTGGCATCGGCAGTACCGGTGTAACTTTCTCGCTCTTATCCGGCACAATTTGAGGTAGAAAAGAGATGTACAAATCACTCAAATCTTGAGCTTTGCTACCATTTGGAGCTTCCAGTAATCGGTGAAAGAGAAACCCCTCAGCTGCACCCCCACCGCCAACTTCCAGAGCTTTCTCTTCTTTAATTGATGGTAATGGAGGCTGCAATGGTGGCGTCTCAAATGGAGAGAAGGGTTCGGGAGCCGTAGAAGCGGTTTGCTCAGAGAAACAACAGCTCCTCACCACAGCTTGTAAATCCCAATTGTTCTCTTCCATGGAGAGAAGAGAAAGACAACCCAAATGAAACAAGTAATTAACTTCGATTGCACAGGTCGGAGATTGAAGAGAGAGAGACAGAGAGAGAAAATGGGTTTGGTTTGAAGAGGTGGGAAAAGGGGAGGCTTAGAAGAAAGAGAAATCAGGTCGTCTCCTTGTGGTTTAAATGGGTTGAGTTTGAGTTTGACTTTGAAGAAATGTCAAATGGGAAGAAAGAGAGATGTCAAATGAGTGAGATGAGAGGAAAAAGAAATGTAAGCAAAAATTAAAAAACAAAAAGCAAAAGAAAAGGGTTCATTATTTTTCTGGTGCATTCTACGATGGGTAAAGATTTTAATAGATTTGTTTTGGCTTCTTGCAGCGCATATGCAGCGCTGTTTTGATTCTACAGTACTTGCTCTGCATGAAGCTAAAACCACTCTGTTAATATCTTTGCTTGTCTACGATTTAGCAGTGGTATGGTTATCCACGCGTTTTGTGTATAGCTGCTGTCTACTGTCTGCCAGATGCACTGCACGAGAAAGAGTCGCTCTTTTCGAAAAGATGTGAGATAGACCCGGAATGTGATGTATCATGTCACTGGTATGTGGGTCCCATGGAAATTGTTCGGGGCGGCTTTGCGATTTGGGTGTTTTTTAGTTGGAAAGATTTGGTCCTGCCGGCCGAGAGCATCTGCTGCTATTGTGATTTTCTGTTGCGCTTTCTTTGTAGTAACTTGTGTTGCTAGACAATTTAATTTATTTGGCTCCTATGTACTAATTTATGTTGACTTATAGATTTAGTGACATTGTAAATACTGTATTAATTTATTTTTGAAGTTTTAGATTTTGTAATTTGTCAATATTAATCGGACCGAACCGAATTAAAATGAGATATGTTCAATATGTCACACAGGTAATTAATTTTATTGCAAAATTTAGCCATAAACTTATAAATTACAAAAAAATAAAAACTAACAAAACTAATTAAATATCTGTTGCAACTAATTAACTATGAAATGGAGGGTAATAGGGTAATTAATTTCCTATTTCTGATATAAATTAAATTATCCAATTCCTCCAATTTAAATTTTGAACCCCAAAATTAATTGATGTAATGTTTTGTAATCTTATCTAGAAAATGAAAAGGCTCATGTGATTGACAAACTACCTACCTTCATACACTATCTTTTCCTATAAGCAAGATAAAGGACCACTAGGCACATAGCCTCATTGAGCCACACCAAAAAATAAAAATTAAAAAACAGAGGCACCAATTGGGACTGCATGAGTGGTCACTGACCACTCTTCAATCCATTTTCTAATCACCCATTATCTCCAGTTGTGCTGTCCAGTTATCCTCTCCAGTTGTGCTCCTACTAGGCTACTAGCTCATGAACTGGCAAAAATCTCATAAAATAATAATAAAAATTTGGCACCAATAGAATATCACTGTTGAAGCATATGAAATGGCATGGCACCAATGGAATGATTTTATTGTTGTTTATAATTAATTAATTAATTAACCAATCTCCAAATCTTAATAATGATTTATTATTATCAAGTTTATGCAACAGAATCAGCTGAGAATATTTCAAATGGTGCATGCGAATCATCCAATGATTATACTATTTTTTCAGCCACATAATAATTATAAACATGAAATATATATATTTTTGTATAGGTTAATATTTTATATAACTATTTTCCTAATGTTCTCGTTGATTGAGCCATAATATAATTAAATGCTGTCTGTACGCGTTTTTAATAAATATATAAATTTTTTTTTTGGTGATTTACATTATAATTTTTTATTCTGTTATTTTTTTTATATTTTTTATTGGTGTTCAGAAATCGCCAGAAGTTTGCGCAAACCAAGAAATGATGGGGAGTGGCAGAGTTCATTGTTTTCTCAGATTTGTTATGCATTTATTTCCTTTTTGGTGTCGGTGCATCGTGCAATATCATGACCTAATTTGTAAAACAAATTAAATTTAATAAAACAGTATTCACACCAGTGTTACTAGATTGACATTCGTGTGGAATTAAAAAATTGCTAAGCTAACCATGTTTGAAAAATAACATATCATTTAGGTTTAGCAGGAGGGATCCAATTACACTGATTTTGGTAACACCCGATTACACTTTACATTCTTACAGTTTTTAAAATTCAAACAGTCGATTCAAATCATTCAAATATAATAGATATATAAAAATGTGTTTACATATCAAATTTTATATATTTTTAAAATTCTTTTACTATTTATTAAGTATTTTACAAAATTATTGTTTTCAGACCATTGAATTTTGTACTCATCTTAATAAATAGTAAAAAAATTAAAAAAAAATGTAAAATTTGATCTGCAAACACACTTTAATATATCAATTATGTTTTCAATCGACTGTTTGGACTTTGAAAATGTAGGGTGTGATCTGTTGTCACTAAAAAACGGTGTAAGTAGATCCCTCCTCTAGGCTTTAGTGTTGTTAAAAAAATTGTACGTCGAAATCAATTCGAAATTTTTTGTAATTTGTTCGATTGATTATGATTCCACTTGTCAAAAGTAAGTTTAAGTTTGATTCAGCTCGATTTTTACTAATTTGATTCATTCTTCAGCTCATTGCCAAAAAAAAAATGTACAAAGAAAATGAAGCTCATTGTACAAAGAAGATTAAAAAAAAAAAAAAAATTTCCCATCACTTTTTATTGATGTACTTCACGAACGAGTTGTTAACAAATTAATTCAGATTGACTCGTCTTGATTCTATTTATTCTGACATGAGTCGAGTTCAAATATTATGCAACTCTTCTACCCCATTTAGACTATTAATACCGAACTACTAGTTATATAACATAACATATGCAAATGTAATGGTATATATTATTTAGACTAATTGGATTATTTATTTCACTAATATATAAATTTTTTTCATTTTTTTTTCTTTGCTAAACCATGCAAAACCATTTTTTGTAAGCCAAAACACAATTAACATGGATTTTAAAAATATATCACAGGAAGGAAGTCATGTGACTCATGTCCCACTTTTACCTGTAAATTAATTAATTAATTAATTAAATACCTCTCTCTTCATGTCACATGTCCGTTTAATTGTGTCCCACATTTGGAGATGCATAAAAGCACCTAAGGTCAATAATGTGCATCGTTGGCCATGTGACAATATAAAATAAAAAATTGTCTAAGTCAACTATTTTTTATTAATTTTTCCTTGGTTATTAACTATTATCCAGAGTCTTGGGTTCCTTCTAAGCATATAAAATAGAGATATGCTAATGCTACCTGTCAATCTGAAAAAATATTTTCTAAACATACACCTAACTGTGCAATCATATCTCACAGGATATTCGTATCTCCCGATTTTTTTATTTTTATCCAAAATATAAAATGAATTTTAAAAATTAACCGAACAGGCTGTGAAATTTTAAATCTACTCAAACTGGTTAACGGTTAACCGAATCAATGGGTTCGATTAACTGTTTAGCGAACCAACGGGTTCGGTTAACCGTTTAGCGAACTAACAGTGGGTTACACTATTTTCAAAAATTTTAAACTAATCTAAACTGTTTTGGATATTTTTAATTATTTCTAAACCAATTTAGATTACCTAAATTTTCTAAACTATTTTACACTATTTTAAAATTTTCTAAATTATTATAGACTGTTTAAAAAGTATTGAATTATTCTAAATTATTCTATTCACCTAAATATCTCCGGTTGGAAATATTTAAAATAGTAGCCTGAATAATTTAGAAAGTTGCAAAATAGTGTAGAATAATTTAGAAATTTTTAAAGTGGTGTCCGAATAATTTAGAAACTTCCAAAATAGTATAGAATAATTTATAAAAGTTCCATAATAGTTTAGAGTAATTTGTAAAATACCAAAATGGTGAAAAATAATTTAGAAAGTTCCAAAATAGAATAATTTGCAAAATTCCAAAATGGTGAAAAATAATTTAGAAAGTTCAAAATAGTTTAGAATAATTTAGAAAAGTTCCAAAATGGTTTAGAGTAATTTGTAAAATTTCAAAATAGTGAAAAATAATTTAGAAACTCCCAAAATAGTGTAGAATAATTTAGAAAATTTTCAAAATGGTTTAGAGTAATTAGTAATTTGTAAAATTCTAAAATGGTGAAAAATAATTTAGAAAGTTGTAAAATAGTGTATAATAATTTAGAAAATTTTAAACTGGTGCCCGAATAATTTAGAAAGTTCCAAAATAGTCGATAATAATTTAGAAAAGTTTGAAAACGGTCTAGAATAATTTAGAAATTTTAAAATAGTGTAAAATAGTTTAGAAAATTTAGGTAATCTAAATTGGTTTAGAAATAATTAGAAACATCCAAAATGGTTTAGATCAGTTTAAATTTTTTGAAAATAATGTAACCCACTGTTGGTCCGCTAAACGGTTAACCAAACCTGTTGGTTCACTAAACGGTAAACCGAACCCGTTGGTTCGGTTAACCGTTAACCGGTTTGGGTAGATTTAAAAATTCACAGTCGGTTCGATTAATTTTTAAAATTCATTTTATATTTTGGATAAAAATAAAAAAATCGGCATATCATATCATATCATATCATATTACTGTATTTAAATCCTGAATTTATCAGTAAATTAGTTATGAATTAGATTTTTTTTTTTGTCAATCTCAATTTAGTTAAGTATTACAATAAATTAAATGCGTAAAAGTTTCTTAAGTACATTGATTATTTATAAAATTATGCTATTTTTATTTAGTCTCGAGATAATTAATTATCAATATTAATATATATGTGTGTGTGAGGAGAATTCAAGTATCTTTATTTTTATACTTTTTATCATGTCTCTGTTTTTAGTTCCTTAACAATAAATAATTTTTGAACGCAAGTGAAACATTTTTTTTATTAAAGAGCTTGATACATTTCAGCATCTTTTAAATACATTTCGCGAGAATTGAACTTACATCTCTCTGCAGAGAGACATACTCGTACCACTGCATTAAACCTGTTGTTCTATTTGAAATGAGACATAATATTATTATTTTTATGTACAGTGTACTTTTTGAACATCATGTCAAATTTAAAAACTTTTTTTTTTTTGCTCTTTTTGTCTTTATTTTAATAAGCATAAAAAAAAATATAAATATCAAACAATGTGGATGAATGAATGTTGATTTCTCATGCACTTAGAGATTATGCTGCCTATCACAATAAGAATAAAATACTACAAAAATTTCCAAGCATGCATGTTTTTGTTATTTGAATAATAGAACTTTAATTATTTTTTAAATAAAGATATTACATGGCACCAGAGTCAATATTTTAGAACGGATGCACTTTAATGCCGCTATATGACATGTGTATGAAAATTAATGCATTTAGAAGTTATCTCCACAAAATTGATTTCTTTTGCCGACAAAATAGTTATATAAACTAAAGGGAAAAAAAAAATAAACATCATGTTATCATTTGTTTTCTTAAGCAAGTACACTATGATTCGAAATTTTTATAAATACCATTTCAGAAGAAAAAAAATAAACCAAAACACTCATGAAATTGGAGAATTCCAAAAACACATGGGCTGCCAAATCTGCGGCCTCAGATTGAATTAGATATCTTCAAAAACTTAATATTCTAACGGTTGATCCGAACCGTTCATCTTGTTCTCCGTATTAATGTGTTTGGAGATCAAATTTTACATTTTTTTAAAAGAATTACTATTTTTTTAGATTTATTGAAAATCGCTGTTCTTTTATGGTCCAGATTTGCTGAAAACAGTGATTTTCAATAAATCTAAAAAAATAGTAAAAAAATTTCAAAAAATGTAAAATTTAGTCTCCAAATACATATTAATATGGAGAACAAGATGAATAGTTTGGATCAACCGTTAGGATTTTTAAAAATCATGGAGGGGAGCTATGCTACGCGTAGCATGCTAGCATATTCCTATATATATATAGTAAGGCTACGCTACTTCGCGAATTAAACAGGCTGTTTTAATTTACGTTCATATCTCTAGTTTCGAAGTCCAAATAGCTGATCCAAACCATTAGATGTTTAATTTATATTGAAATGTGCTTGGAGACCAAATTTTATATTTTTTGGATTTCTTTTTGCTATTTATTAAGATGGTTTGAGAATCGCTATTTTTATTAAAATTCTGCACCATTTAAAAACATTACTAAAATTTAGCAAATCTGGATCATAAAAAAACAACGATTTTCAATAAATCTAAAAAATAGTAAACAAATTAAAAAAAAATGTAAAATTTGGTCTCCAAACACATATTAATATGGAGAATAAGATGAATGGTTCGGATCGACCGTTAGGATTTTGAAAAGTTAAATATTGAGCTGTTGCATGAAGGTCCTCTATGGTACGCGTAGCATGCTAGCAGGTTCCATATATATATATATAGAGAGAGAGAGAGAGAGAGAGTCTCGGTAATTTGCTACCGGAAGCACTTCGACCAAGGTGCATACGGGGTCATATTGGAGTATTTGATGTTCAAACAATAAATCCAAACCGTTAGATGTTCAATCTATATTAAAATTTGTTTGGAGACCATATTTTATATTTTTTAGAATTTTTTTACTATTTTTATGCTGGTTTGAAAATCGTTGTTTTCAATGCTTCAGAAATTTAATAAAAATAGTGGTTTTCAAACTAGTTTAATATATATATATAGAGAGAGAGAGAGAGCGAGTGACTAATGTGTATTCGAATGTATATGGGTCGAACACATACGGTCCAAATTTGACTTTTCAAAATTCAAACGGTCGATCCGAACCGTTTATCTTGTTCTCCATATTAATATGTGCTTGGAGACCAAATTTTACATTTTTCTGAATTTTTTTACTATTTATTAAATATTTTACAAAATTGTTGATCCAACGGTGGCTGCTGATTCTACTGTTTTGTTAAGCCACCGTTGGATCAACAATTTTGTAAAATACTTAATAAATAGTAAAAAAATTTAGAAAAATATAAAATTTGGTCTCCAAGTACATATTAATATGGAGAACAAAATGAACGGTTCGGATCAACCGTTTGAATTTTGAAAAGTCAAATTTGAACTGTATATATTTTGGCTCATATACATTTGAATGTACATTAGTCTATATATATATATACATACACACACACACACATATATATATATATATATATATATATATATATATATATATAAAATTCATGTTGGTTGTCTTTTTCTATGATTTGTCGTCCAAACAGGCACAGCAACAGGATAATAAATTAATGGGGTTTCCAAATATATATATGATCAGGTTTCATATGAAAATTTGTCTTGTTACAACTTTTTGTGGCGTCACAGACCACCAAAAAAGTGGCGTGTCAAGAGCAAATTTTTATTTTTGCAGAGGACTTCTCATTATTTAAAAAAAAAATCAGGAATTTAAAATTATATATAAAGCTTCTATTTTGCCCACAGGAAGTTTCTTTCTATAATATATAAAAAAAAATTCTATCAACTTTGCTTTATATAATGAATATACCAGTATTTTTATTTCATAATAAAATTGCATAATTATCTCAGAAATCAGGACACGTGTCCCAAAGTTTATTCATATTTTTATGTTCAATTATAATTTTTTATATCAATGTTTCTATCCTATTTATTGTTGTTATTATTATCAGTTATCACTGTTAATTATTACTACAGTAATTCTAGATAATTAAAGTTGCTTAGTATTAGTAATTGTATGTTAGTGTTTGTAGTTATTTGATATTATTTGTTTATTTCTCGTGTGACCTACGGGTGCACAAAAAATTTGTAGTTTGTGATTCTATTGAGTTCAATTAAAAAAAAAATCGGTTCCAAATGAATCAAACCAGTTTGGTTCTAAAATGAACCAAATCCAGTTTGATTCAAAATTGGTTCAAATCAAACTCGAACTCGAACTTCGGTTCGAAACTCTTCTTTTTAATTCAAACTCCTGCTTCAATTTCGAACCATTTTGGTTCATAATTGATTCAAATCACACTGAATCAAACTTGAATTCTTCTTTTCAATTCGAAACCTTCAATTTGATCTAATTTGGTTCAAAATTAGTTTGAACTTGAATTCGAACTGGATTAAGTTCGATTCAGTTCGATTCGTTTGCAGCCCGGGGC
Organism: Carex pumila; assembly: GCA_033356055.1. Taxonomy (NCBI): domain Eukaryota; kingdom Viridiplantae; phylum Streptophyta; class Magnoliopsida; order Poales; family Cyperaceae; genus Carex; species Carex pumila. The sequence goes on from JARJHM010000835.1 coordinate 74,055, forward strand.
CGTGTCATTGTATATATGCTCTTAATTATTTCGAAATTAAGGGGAACTGATTAATAGATGCAAAACAAATTATTCATCCAGCAACAAGTCAACAATAAATAATTCCTTTATTTTTTAATTCACTCGTGTTATCTTACATCATTTCTTTTTAATCTCGTCATAAGTGTGCTTGCGATATAAATTAATAAAATCATCAATACATGATTTTGACATTGGTTTTAATTGGTCAACTATCTGTAATTTAATTTAATTTAATTTAATTTTATTCAAGAGGATAATGGTTTAAAATAAATACAGAGCTTAATAAGTCAATGATGGCATAAAGTAAAGATGGTTAAAAAAGTCTAATGACAAAAACAAGAACCAAAACATTGAACTTCTTTGCCTTTTTTTCTTTAATATATAAAACAAGAATAAATGTTATGGTCACTATCTCTATCTTTGAATTGTCTCAATACAATTGGTTCATATCTCAAATGCAAAATTTAGAAGTTTTATGCTCTTAGACACCCGGAAATGAATACTTATAAAAATTATTAAATTCAGACATACATATGGAAATAAAAAGAGTGTTTCGTTGTCGACAAATATAGAAAGATCTGACTAATTGGGTCCGACCTAAAATATAAGGATCTGACTCAATAATTCAGATCTAAATATTATGTTCTTTAGGATCATCTGTGGACCATAGCTTGATTTTCTTCTAATCGGACGATCCAGAACCAAACTAAAAAAAATTATAGATCTGAATCATTGAGTATGATCCATAATATATGGATCAAATCGGACTCTATGAGTCAGATTTTTCTATATTTATTAGACACAATGCACTCTTTCTATTTATATACGTATGATTTTAATAATTTCTACCGATATCAAAATTCCTAGATGATTCGATATTTATGTTGATTGAAAAATTAAGTCAATAAAGAATAAGTCTCTAGTATGGTAGTAAGAAATAACACTTTTTGGAGGGGAGGACTATTACACACATTCAAATTATCAGAAATTAGTTTGACTTCAAATTACATATTCTAAGTTGTTAAAATTAATTTATTTTACGAGTAATGTTTTTACATGAAAAAATTATAAATTTTAATTTAATATGAATTCAAATGATTAAAAATAAAGATAAGTTTATATATTACTTTGAAGTATATTTTATCACCGTTTGATTTTATATTAAATTAATTTAAATATTTGCAACAAGTTGACTTGTGGAGATCATTGTTTGACTTAATTTTGTGATTCACAAATTCAAAGATGCATATTATTGGCCCATTATTTTCTAGATATATTATCTAACTCAATATATATTTTTTTTCAAAATATCTAGATATATATATTATGCATTCATTTTATTATTGTGGTTTTCAGTTTGTCATATAAATGGCAAAACATTACCGTAATCGGACAAGGCAAAATAATAATAATAATAAAAAAAAACAAAGGTTCTCCATCAGTGCAGACATAGTTTGTCTTTTGAGAATTATCGGATCATGGATCAAGTTGGATCCAATACGGTTAATTGGATTCGAATTAGGTTGACTTTTAAAGAAAAATCTATATGGGTTGGATCGAGTAGGGGTAGCAAAATAAAGCTCCTAGTTTGTAGCTCGACCGTAACTTGTATATGACTCATTCGTTATTGGATCAAGCTGTTAATGAGTCAACTCGTCATTAACTCAGTCTAGAATTAACGAGTTCAAGCTGAAATCTAGCTTGTGAGCTAACTTGGCTAGATATCAATTTGTGAATTTATATGAATTAGTATGCATTTTATACTGTTCAGCTCGATCTAGCTCGGTTCAGCTCAGTCAAAAAAGTTTGTATAATTTATTTTCTTCTTAAAATAAGATCTAGTCAGACCCAGTAAGCCAGCTCGTTAGTTCGCAAGCTAACTCAATTCATCTCGTGACAATTTCAAGCTAAAATTTCAGTTCAGATCTCTAAAATTAGCTCGCTCGTGACTCAGACGAGTCAGCTCATAAAGAGTTCTAGTTATATCCAACTCATAACGAGCCAGGTCGTTGCCACCCCTCAATCAAGCCAGTTCACCATGTTAAATAAGATCTTATCCGAATCGGGTCGGGTTTAATAAACTCTGAAGTATTTTTGGGTTATGTCGGATCTCGAATTTTCTAACTATGCATCATGTCAAGTTTGGATTTCATATCGGATCGAGCGGAGATTGAATCAGTTTGACTTTTCAAAAAAACCAAATGTCAAAGTGAGCCGAGACATTGAAATTAAATACGGTTTGACAATACAGTTTCTTCTTTAATTATGCATTGCAACTTGTTAAACTAAACGACAGTATAACAGTACAGTAATTATTCCAACTCGTACGGACAATTATGGAAGTGCGACTTTATTATTTGTCCGAGTCTCTCAGATGTATATCAGATTAATGTATGACATTGACATAAATAATCGGTTTTCTAATAAAAAAAATATTTTTTTTAGTATAGGTTAGAAATTAAGTCATCTAATTATTTAATACTCTGATTATTATAATAAAGAATTTTTTTCATTTGGATTTCTAATTTATGATTTTCTACAGAGAAATTATGTGTCTTAATTTAATAAAAAAAATGAAAAATCGAGCCATCTAACTATTTAGTGTTTCTGATATTATAACAAAGATCTTTAATATAAAGATCATATGTCTTTGTTACTGTATCAAAGACTAATTCTTTAGTAAAAAATAAATTATATCATTAATTGAAAACATACTCACGATACATTTGGATATGTATCCAACTTAAATTATATCATCAATTTATTGAAAACATACTATATGATACATTTGGATATGTATCCAACTTATGAGTAACAAAAACATGAGATATATATTTCATATGCCTCTTAAAGACAGAGAATTCCATTTTGTTTGTATAAACTCCTGATGAGCAATCTTTGCAAAAAAGAAGTAAATAAAATAAAAAAAATTATAAAAATAAATTAAAATGAATTTTGGCAGGAATACATTATATGTTCAGCATGATTCATGTTATTTCAGTACTCAGTATTGACTAAAAATTTAGTTTATTTTTTTAATTGATAAATTATATATGGTACAAATCAAATGCATATATATCTAAGTGGAAAGATTTATAATTTAGTGATAAGCAATGATTACATTATTGTTTATCCGCTTTTAATAAAATTTAGTATCTCATTGCAAAAAAAAGAAAAAGAAAAAAGAAACCAAACGTTAGTCTCTAATTAGGATTTATTTACAAAAAAATTAATAACATTTACAATAGTTATAAATAAAATTAAAGCGTTTTTCTAGTACACTAATAAAATATTGGAGAATTTATATTGATTTCATCAAGTGATTGTAATTTAATTCGAAAGTTAATCCAATTTATTAGAGTTGTACCAAAAGAGTAGATCAATGAATATTTTATTTTATTTCCCTTCCACTTCAGAAAAAAAAAAAAAAAAACATATTTTCTTTTTCATGTTGCATTTGGTTAATAAAACATTGAAATTAACTTCTATGTTACCTATTAAAATGAGATTTGCCGGAAAAAAATTAATAAAATTATATTTAAATCTCATCTACATACTACTTTTCATATAAAAAAAATTGTACTTTTTGTGGGATTTTTTTTTTACCGTCTTCAAAATTATTTAAAATTCTACAAACAAATACAACAATTCCCATAATTTAATTTTCTTTTTGTTTTAAGGAAATTTTTTTTGTCATCCTATTTTACATATACAACCTAATTTCTGTAAAATTATTCTGTTGTGACATGAATATATTCTTCCATCAAAATAGCTTCCTGGTTTAAAAATTGAAGTCTAATCTGTAAGTCACCATGGAGACACAATGTTGTGCAAGGAATCATTTCTCAATTCTCATACATAGATTTGATAGCCGTTTTTTTTTACCTTTTATAAAACTTTGAATGGTTATAGTTCACACAGCATCTATCTCTTCAGTCAAACATTTGACATGATCTAAAGGCACTTATTAGGCACCCACAGCCTATTTGAGTTTATGATATGGTCCAGTTTGTATTTATTTTGTGGTCCAGATTGTATTTTGGGCTGCCTTTTTTCATTTAATTTAGTTATATTTAGAATTATTATAGTACATGGCATCACAAATGGAAGTACAATGTCATTGAATTTGGCAATTAATTAAATTATTTTGAGAGGATATTATCTTAATTAGTGGGGTTGTTGCAATCACCATTCAAAAGGATATTAAATTTTTTTTAAAAGAGGTTTACCAACCCATTTACTTTTTAAATAATGGTTTACATTATGACTTGTGTCTGATCCTATACTAAATAAAACTTATCCACTAACTTTATAACTTTAATTAACAATTCTAGATGTCTCACTATAACTTGAAGCTAAAACCTCTTGAATATCTCCTAAGGTACCTGACCATGTACAATACTCATAGCCAGACCATGGTGCCTAATTAGGAAGAGAACGGAGTAGACATCGGATCTACTTTTGCGTCCGATGGGCTCCAAAAACGTTAAATTTGCTTTAAAATACGTGCACACAAAAATTGACACTAGCAAGTATGAATATTAAAGCAAGTGCACGGTATCTTAAAGCATATTAGACAGTCCTAGAGCCCATCGGACCTACTCTGCAGTCATTTAGGATATAGGGGGGGGAACTGCTTTGAGATTCGTGCCAGATGAAAACGGATGACTCAGATCTCATTCTACACGGTCAGGTATTGCACTGGATCTGAATTTAAACCTCTGTTACAAGATTCTTTTTGTTGAATAATGCAGGAAAAACAAACAAATTCGAAAAATATGTGGTTAAAATCGACACAGTTGCGGGATATACCTGGTATTCTGTTACACTATTGCATGGCTGGATCAGCACTTTCACACTCTAACATCCACCAAAAGTGCAAACTGCTTTCCAGTAAGATTTTGCTAAAAAGGAAGAACAGATATGGTCCCAAAAGAGCAGTAATAACAGTAGCACCAGCAAGTGTGTGTGTGTATAAGGCGCCCACCCTCCACTGTCTCCAACAAAATTTGAGAAGAACCCCCTTTTACCCCCACTCATGCATGTTCTGTGTGTACCCATAATCTCATCTCAAATCAAAATGTTTCTCACAATCCAAATTCCATGCTGGCATGAAAGCAGCGTAACAATATCGATAAAAAAAAAAATCAGAATTCGAATGATTGCATGTTAGAAAAGTAAAAGTTTGTGGTAGCTTAGTGGAGCTAGCTGTTATATATAAAGGGTTATTTTGGGACCCCTAATATAATTTTAGAGACAAGCATAGATTTCTACAAATAAGGATCAAGGAAGGACACTGAACAAACCTACACCTTGTAAAATTAGAGTCTAAAAGTTGGATCATTCGGCGAATGAAATTTACGACTGAGGACCTAGCAAAGTTCATCTGCTGACACTGACTTGTCGAAGCCTGCGCACCCACACAACTAAGTAAAATTATTGATAAAGTTTCTCTTTTTATTTTATTTTTATTGTTGAGAAAGTTTCTTATAACAAAGGGAGACCCATTTCCATTTGACCATTTCATTCAAACAGAATCAAATACAAGAAAACTATCTTTCCCATGACATGATTAGTACTGTGATGCAACTGGTACTAATTAGTTTGGAACATACATGTGATTAAGTCGAAACCAAAAACTAATAGTTTCAATATCCTCTAGCTATAACAAGTGTTAAAAACAGAGGTTAACTATCTTTACTGATAGCCGACTTGGTATACAAGAATATGACTATAAGTCTATAATTTGCATGTGTACAAATCAGATTTCTATGTATCCAAGGCGCCAAAATAACTTGAGCCATACTTTTTGTTATACCAGCTTCCCTAGGTTTCTTTGGAGGGTGCGTTGAAAATCTCAAATTGAGCTAGAACTGGAGCTTTGATAAGAAATTATCAAGATTTGAGTGTCATTTGATTTAATTTATTTCAAAATTTCAACATTAATGAATAATTGACATGATAATTAACCATGTCAGAATCACACAGCTTCCACAATTATTTCTTAACCATATCTGGAGTTGAATAATAAATCAAAGGAACTCCTGGTACCTTACACATTTTTGAACTAAATTTACTATGTATATTATGGTTTATATAATTTTACCAACAGTATCGCACCTAATGCATCATATTTGCAGCTGATAGGGACTCAGAAATGCAATTTAACACTGCCAGGTCTGGTACCCACCTACATCTCACTCTACTCATGCAGATATTTCATTAACTAGGTTGACCAGTTGCCATTTGATCCAACAATTTAGAAGTACGTTTGGTCTTTGTTGAATTATTGTTTCATTTGATTTACCTACATCTAAACCCTAATCCATCACTATTTTCAACAAATTTCAGGCACTTATGAAAACCAAATTTTATGAAAGTTTCTGTGTCATCTCATTTTTGAGAGCCCAAAACAAAACTGTATCCCCTAAAATACTAGAGCTAAACTAAGGGGAGCTAAACCTAGTAAGAGGCCTTTTTAATGTCAAATCCTGTCGGTCCAATTTAGATCAAACCACAGACAAAAAATATACGATCCTACTTTCCGAGTTGAGAATAACAAAAGAAACGAATCCATTTACCATTGGTAGTATAGCTTATTGCATGATTACAATACATACTATAATTACATTAATTGCTGATTATTTTATAATTACATGTCAATAGCCATTTCGACAAATATCAGGCACTTATTGAAAACCCAAATTTCATGAAACTTTCTGTATCATCGCATTTTTGAGAGCCCAAATCAAAACTGAACCCTCCAAAAAACTAGTGCTCAACTAGGAAATAAATCTGCTGCAATTCCAAAGGAATCGCAGGCTCCCTGAAATTCCAGATCCCACCCTTAATATTTTAGAATACACTAATCTCAACAATAATTGTTTTCTCTGCACAGATCTCAAAACAACTGAAGGGTTTCGATGTGGAATCGCAGGGTCCTGTGATTCCTTAGAATCGTTTCAGATTTATTTCCGCTCAACTAAGGGGAGCTAAACCTTGTAATAGGTGAATAATCGCCGACATTAGCTACAAATAAGGGGTCTTTTTCGTCAGTTGATTTTTCAAGCTGGTGGTTTGATTGCTCGAGCTCTTTGGTGAGGCTGTCCACTTTCTTTTTAATATTGGCCTTGCTCATTTTTGTACTTCCTTCTCCTACTGAGATACCAACCATGGTGATTTTTGGTAAGAGAGGATTCTGCATCATTTCCCTGTGGCACTCGTAAAAATTAATTAGAATGAATATACATTGGAGAGCAAAAAATGCAGGGATTGAAAGAGAACAATACATAGCCTTTTCTTTGCTTCATATCTGAAGTCTACTACACTTACAAACAACAGCCGATAATTCACTATTTGCAACTAATGGGCCCACAGTTTTTGTCGTATTTGCAAACAACAAATGTTACACTCAGGGACAGTTTTTGTGGTATGAGCTTTATGCATGGTCATTTACTCACTCTTGTTTATGAAAATAGTCTTGTTCAATTTCAAAAATGGCCTTTTCAGATATCATGATTCCACATTTATAGCTGGAAAACCAAGATACTACTGGAGTAGTGGTTGGCATTTGTGTAACAAAAACTGGTAGGAAGCAAACATAAATTGGTAAAACTATTTGATTTCATTTAAGCAAACTTCTTTTTCTCTATTTGCTGAAAAGGTTGAAAATAAGTAGTTAATGCTTTCCACCATGTCCAGTGATCCTTATATGATTGACATCTAATTAGTTGATTTATTTTTGCATGACTACTCCTGATTAGCTTATTTTGGTTGCAGTTATGGACAAACTAAACTTAGGTGTTAATCCCAAATAAGAAAAATGTTGGATGTTATTTGCAACACCACCATACGGTTTTGGTAATGTACAAAAGCACCACAATTCTTGAACGGACAAGGTAAATCTAATAGAATAACGCAAGTTACATATCATTGGACAAATTTGTCACTCTAAATGCTAAAAAATAAAAGTAGTTCTTAGCTAAGTTGTCTTACCATTTGACAAGTGATTAATAAGGATAAGAGTGAGAGGATAAAATCACATGGAAAATAAATTATTTTATTTTTTATTTACAGCAATGGACAAAGGATACACTATTGTTGATCCATATATATGGTTTATGTAGGTGACCAAATCACTAGTATCTAATTTAGCATTATACGTCACTTTTAAAGTTTCTCTGCTACCAAGTTACTGATCGTGCATTGTTTCTATTAAGACGCCTTTTCTTTTGTAAATATAAGGTGCTTTTCAAGAATATAATGTAAAGATGGCACTAACCCTTTGCTAGAATTGTCGTTCATTTTGATTCTTTCCTCCTTATCTTGCCATAGATTTGAAATCCAGTCGCCAAAAGGAAATTCAAATTTTTTATGATTTGCCAATTGGTTCTCATCTTTATTAGATTTTTTATTTGACTCGACATCATCATTGAACAAGTTTGAACTGATGCTAGGATTGGCACTTGTTGATGCTACCACTCTGTTAAAAGAAGCTGCACTCCTGCAAAGTAATTAAAATATTAAATATTTTAACAAACAATGTTACATTACTAACGTTTCTTATTACACAATATGATACTCCAGTATCACATACATATCAACTGCAATGGATTTCACACATTTATGTTTTTGCAAATTGCACCAGTTGATTGCCATATCAACAATTAGCAGTTTAGCACCCAACAGTCTAATCTTTAAAAGAATACCCTGGCAGTGTTTAGATATTTACAACAGTGATTAAGCCCACCCACAATTTCCCTTTTTAACATGAAAAATTCAATTGGTATCAGATGTAGGAAAATAAGCTCTTGACATTTATCCTGACAAATAGAAAACCATTACTGGTCTAATGGTCAGAATGGGATCCGCAAGTCGGTGATACAGAAAGTGCATTTAAAAGACTTTATTATTATACCATGCTTTGGCTTTGGATATATTGAGGCATGAACTATACCTTTCTTCAAATGACTCTACTACGTAAGGAATCTTTGGTTGAATGCCGGTGGCTTTCCGCAACCACTTGTTTCCAAGAAGCACTTTATCAACCACATCAAGAAAGTCAATCTCAGCAATTTTTGATAACACGCTTAGAGGTATACCTGAATTACCCATTTCATCCATCAACTCTTGAACCTACATGTACAAATTCATCAGAAATTAAAAAAAAAAAAAAAATAGAGGGGGTGGGGGGATAAAAAACACAAAACCTTTTAAAAAAAACCCTCTAAAGTCTAATTAAAAAAAATAAAATAAAATAAGATAAATCGTGATCTTTGATATTTGCAAAACACATGCATTTCGAATGTGCAAAACAATGCTAATTCTGTCTAAATAATTGCTTCTATTAAAAAAGTTTCCCCCAATGTTTTACATCTGGGAAAAATCATTTGTTTAATTCTGTTTTCTTCTCATTGTAGTTATATGGCTTTGCAAATAACTCGATCATGGTTTCTGCAATATTGATAAACAGTTGCTACTTACATCCAGTAGCTTAATCTAAACACCAAATTTCATTCATATGACACCACATATATCATGCTTTTTATGGCTCTAGCACTGCAAAGTAAACTAGATCTCTCTCTCTACTTTTTTTTTTTTTTTTTAAAATCTTGGCAGAGGCTATCAAGTTGTGCATTAAACAAATAAGACGTTATTACAACAGTATCAACAACCTCTGAAAATAGAAACATAAACAGCCATTCCCTTATTACATAATACTCAACTCAAACCCCAGCAACTTCCAAGTTCCCTTTTAACATCTACAAACTAAATCTCTCTCTGTACTTCATTCAATTGGTTTATCCATTTTGTTTTGGCACCATTGTGTTTCACTTAGTGGATGTCAACTCATTTTGGAGTACAGTAGGATTTAGGCAGGGTTAAAAATTGCCAATTAAAGTAGAGCAGGGTTAAATTGCCTCAATCGTGCCTTATGTCCTTTTTATCTTCGTTTTCCAAGTCCAAACAATCAATCCGAACCTCTCAACATGATCTCTATATTAAAATATGCTTGGAGACCAAATCTTATATTTTGAAAAATATTTACTATTCTTTTATAGGTACAAAATCATTGTTTTTGGATGGTCCAAAATCTTCTGAAAAATGTACCTATCTAAAAATATAGTAAAAACTTTCTAAAAAATATAACATTTGGTTTCCAAGCACATTTTAATTTGGAGATCATGTTGAGCGGTTCAGATCAACTATTTGGAATTTGAAAACGGAAATAAGGATGTGAGGCACAATTGAGGCATGAAAGACATGAGGGATTGAACCCTACTCATTAAAGTATAATATACAAATTCAGCCCTCAACCCTGCATCAGCCGCAATACAACAAAAAGTTGGGGAAGGCTACCTCAGGTGGCTCGAACAAGTTATCAATACTCTCATCTATGATCTCAGCCGTTAGGTTATCATCAAAGTCATTTCGCCGATGTATGTGCCGATTTTGAATCATTGAGTGGAAATGCTGGTCTATTGATGCCTCCAGGATGTTGTCTAGCACACTCTTATCAAAAAAATATGGTGTATACCTGACAACATAATATAGACAGTTTGTTTTTATTTTGTTTAAAAATCGCAGACAGTAGAGAGACAAAAACAGAAACTTTTACATTCATGGAAAACACCTGACATGCCTGTCTTTGACTTTTCACAATTCAAAGAAAGTGTGAACTACCCTTCATAGTAACACAGAGAGAGAGAGAGAGAGAGAGAGAGAGAGAGGAGGGAAGAAGAAGGCAGTTTGACATTTCTTGATGAATAGAGAAGGTAAGAGAAAATTATATGGGTTCTCTCTTGTTTTACGAGGTAAATAGATTTAGTAGGGCACACAACTACAAAAACAGATTATCTTAATACTGAGTCCACCTCCTAATATTAGGATTTCAATGTTAGTCCTAACGGCTTCCAAAACCTATCGAATAAGCCTCAAAAGAAGAATCCAAACCGTTCAAACTGATCTACTTTATGAGTGATGCATTTAAATACAAAATTTATAAATTTTCGAATTCATTTGGTATCAAGTCAAGCGGTAAAAAATGATGAAAAATGAATGCATTAAAATTAACTGAAAACCTTCTATTTTTCATCATTTTTTACCGCTTGACTTGATACTAAATAAATTCGAAAATTTAAAATTTTTAAATGTAAACAAACCATTTGTGAAGGAGATCGGTTTGGATTTTTTGTTTGAAGCCTATCCTATAGGTTTTGGGCCGTTAGGACTTTCACTGAAATCCTAATTTTAGGAGCGTGGCCAGACTCCTTAATAATTGGATGATACAATCCATACCATCTAATACCATCGTTTGTAGCTATAGCAATGTTCAAATTCTGAGCAGTAAATACCGGTACACCATGAAGCTTTCTCCTCCTACCCCTTTGTGGGGCTGTTTTCAACAACTTTTTAGCTGCCTTTACCTGCATATGTTTGAATGTAAAAGAGAATCACTTAAATTATATCGAAGAAGAAAAAATTATGTGTTGCTAGCTATAAAGAATTACTTTATACCTGCTTTTCATTTGGAACAAACTGAAACATCTGAGGCTTTTCCTGCAAAATAGAGGACACCAAAACCTCAGGGATATTCTAATAAGAAATGATTTTGCAATTTTAGTTCCACCCATTGACCCATATGATGTTTCCACTTGGGTACTTACTAAATGAGGTGCGAAGAAATGAGAATATATGATAAGAAGAATCAGTTAGAGATAACTCGTAAACATAAATGAAAAGTTGAATTTTACAACTCAAGTGACTAGAATTTTCAGATTTGAGGTATCTGTTAAGAACATCAGCTATAGCTGAAAAAGATTCTAAATCATAAGATAGCATACCCTGAAATTCTCATATGCGAGATCAAGCCGGCAAGCTCCTACCATCCCAGCGGGTATCTTCAGCTCTTTCACATATGAAGCTGCGTAATTTAGGCTGAGTCAACCTAGAAGTTTAATTTATGCTCTTAAGTCTTATCATTTTTTACCTCGGACTGAAAATTGGAACTTATAAATGGATGTACCTGCATCATTCAGATCCATGAAAAACCGGAATACAGGTCCATCAGTGTCGCTATTGGTAACATCCGCTATGAACTTTTTTAACCATTGGGGCGCCCTGTAAAATACATAATATGTTCAAATTCATGCTGGGCAACAAAAATTTCGTTGAAGCTGAGCTAATCCCAAGAGCACTGATAGCATCCCAATCCGTTGTGCATGTCTAAGAAGCACTGATACAAGACCCTTTCTTGTTTCAGGATTTGAACATTGTGACATGCAACAAACCTAATAAGAACTACTCTGAAGGCCTTTGTTTGAAGCCTGTGTCTCAGATATTGTTTTATTCTTCTGTCAAAGGCTATGATAATGAAGAAGAATAAAATTGTCCTCCTAATATTTTATTAATATTAAATATTCATTATTAAGTGATTAATTTAAGAAATGGGGATTTTGATAAATTAAGTGAGTTCAGATGGGGAAATAACTAATATTAAAGTTTTGATGAGGAAATATCTAAATTTAGAAGTTATGGACCTTATGGTGGGCATATATCTAAATTTCTCTACTATTAATTAACTTTTGCAATTGAGATTTTATCTTCTGACAAATTAATACAAAAGGACATGCTATAAATAACCAAGTATAATGTTTTATTCCTTTCATTCTCAACATATAAACAGGCAATAAAAATATTCTGTCAGTTCTACCAGCATATTAATGAAATTACATCTCACAGGCACATTTTCAGACATATCAAAAACTGAGAGCAAAAGGCTCAACCTTTTAGTGAGAAATGGAAGGTTCAAGTGTCTGGTCACTGCCATGAGGCCATTGCCAGACGGATCGAACATCGTATAAACCTGTCCGACGAAAGCGGGCCCACCTCCACCCTTCATCGAGCCGAGACCGTCTAGTCTCACCCCCGGTGAAACGCTCCTCGACTGAGGCTGCGCAGTCAAGAAATTCGATATGGGAAGTTGAAAAGGCACCGTGACTGAAGGAGAACAAACTGGTACTGGAGCATGTACGGGTTTGGGACTGAAAGGGAGGCGCGAAAGAAGCGTGGAGGTGAGAGAAGAAAGGAAATTGAGGTGAGGTAGAGGTAGAAGTAGAGGTTCCGACTTTAGCGAACTGGGGGTAGAAGGCGCCGTAGCCATAGCCATAGAAGAGCTATTGTGAGAATCCATGATTTGCTAAGCTTTGCTTGGTCGATTGGACAAGTAGCTTCTTTAGTTTCTTTCTTTTGGCAAAATTTCTTGGGTATCCTCGTACAACTTAAATATTATGTGTTTCTTCCCTCAAAACAAGAAACCAAAGTATCTTCTTTACACAAACAAGATGGACACCTTTTGCCTTATATATATCCTGCTTCCTGCAAAGAGCCGTTTTGGTGTAGTAATTATTACAAATGTTTATGTGGCAGGTACAGATATATAAATATAATACATAATCTATATTTTATATAATTATTTTATTTAGCAATTTGAATCCACTAATTGAATATATAAAGCTTGATTTATAATTCAAACACGATTAGATGAGGAAAACTGATACTTGTAATAGGTTTCAATTCTTCATTATTTCAGTTGTATTCGGTTAATAGTAGAAGAGTGAAATAGTGAAAAAATGGAAGAGCATTGATAAATGAGCTAAATCTTTCTATTGAAAAAAAAGTCAATTACTCTGTTCCACCTTTCTCATTGAATAGGGAATTGACTCGCGAGGAATAGAAAAGGGGTCAAAATGCAAAAAATAGGAGTTTGATTGTAAAAGTTCAAACTCAATTTCATTATTCTTAATTCTCAAATTCCACTCACTTTTTCTCTTGTTCGATGAGAATATAATATATTTTTCACTCTATTCCACTCTTGTTGAACGGGCTCTATAATTTTTTTTGATATAATTATTTTATTTAGCGATTTGAATTGACTAATTAAATATATAAAGCTTGATTTATAATTCAAACGTGATTTAATAATATATGCTTCCCTTATCTCTTATGATAGCTTTTAGTTTCTTGTGATGATAATATACCAATTACCTCTAAAGTCATTCAAAACTCTATAATTTTAAAATTTTAGTTATATATATTAAAATTTATTTTATTTTTTGAAACATTTTATATAGTCCAGTTCCTTTATAAATTATCATATTTTCACTTATAATCTAGTGGTAAAAGCTTATGTGTATTCTAATTTTTAACCTCCTATCAAGATTTTCTAATTCCACTCCTAACCTTATTGAATATATAAAGCTTGATTCAGGAAGTTAGCATATCGATAACATGCATGATATGCTAATATTTGTCCATTAAAATAACTCACTCATTGATGTTAATTCTACTATATGAACATCTCTATTTATTATAGTTCAAACACGTGAAGTAATATATGCTTAATTCCCTTATCTCTTATGATAGCTTTTAGTTTGTTGTGACAAATATGAGGTGTGATCTGGTCACTAGGAGGAAGTGAGTATAATTTCAAAATTTTATCAAATTTTTAATGATGAATTTAAACTATTAAAATTCATCTACCTCATGAGTGATGTATACACATATAAAATTTTAAAAATTTCAAATTCATTTAGTACAAGATCAAGTGGTAAAAAAATAAAAAAAAATGAATACATATAACAACTTCTAAAATAATTTGAAAAAGGTTAATTTGTTTTATTGCTTAACTTTGTATTAAATGAATTCAAAACTTCCATTTTGTACGTACATGTAGAGGTGCTATCAGGTCGGGTCGGGTCCGGATACTATTATATTTGGACCCGTATCCTAAAAGTGTTCGGGTCCAAATTTGGATCCATACACTTCTTTGTTTCAATCTGGGTCGAGTACGGATTCGGATACCTATCTATCCGTAGATATTTCGGGTCCAGTCTTTCGGTTCCGGGTAGATATATACTCATAACTTGTTTGTAGATTATCGGGTCCGGTTTGGATACGGGGCGGTTCCGGATCCGGAGAGGATATTTGTCACAAATAAATTATGAGGATGGAAAGAAAATAATTTTTGAAAAAAAAATATTGAAGAAATATAATTTTTAAAAAATAAAATATTAGAGATGACGATTTCTTTTTCTATGGTTCAAAAAAACTATTAATGGAATACTAATAATTTGTAAAAATGACATATCAATGAGAACAATAAATTTTCATTATTATGCAGAGGATATCAAGACAAATATTGAAGGATGTATCCATAGTAATAAATTTTATTTAAAAAATTAATGCGGCTGTTATGGAAAAAATAAATTTGGCATCTATCTATGTGTATAAACATAGCGAATATGTCACTGCATTCTATTTTCTCACATTCAAAAAAGTACTGGGCTCACCACAGCATATGCAAAAATTAATATGCAAAGTTGTATTTTTATATATTAATAGTTATTAATATATGTTTATCGGGTCGGGTTCGGTTATGGATCAGATAATTAAATGAAACTCATATCCTACCCATTACAGTATCGGTTCCAGTTCGGATCCGGGTTGGATATTAAATTATTAATTTTGTAATAATATCCATAATTTAACCGGTTATATTTTTTTAAACCATACCCTATCCAAATTAATCGGATCCGGATTGGTTCCGGATCGGATCCAGGTAATCGGGTAAAAGTAGCACCTCTACGTACATGTATGCTATCTATCTCATCAATCCCGTTGAAGCGCTCCTAGAATGTACGTTTGTCAATTTGGTGAACTACATACGCTAGATTACACTTGAGTGCCGAATCCCATATTATCGGTTGGGTTTAGTTTACCCAATTTCTTAAGTATCGAGGTCAAAATCAATACAATAATTCAGAATGAAAAAAGACAAATCTCTCAATTATGAGTTTCAATTTATTCATTTTGAATCATTTCTATCTTCTACTTATTTTTTGATTTCTTTTTATTTTACTTATAAAATAGATAGATTTCACTGATATGAATTCATTGTTTGAAGACAATCCAATCAAATTTTAAGTTGTGCTCACCAATCTTTATTGATGAGCAAATCACACTCTAATTTTGTGCTGTGTGTATATATATATAGAGAGAGAGAGATGGGTTACAGTGAGTTGCGAAGTAAAACGCGTTTCTACTTCACGCAATATTTTTATTTTTAAAGTTCAAAACGTCGATCCAAACTGTTAGATGTGATCTTCATATTGAAATGTGCTTGGAAACTAAATTTTATATTTTTTGGAATTTTTTTACTATTTATTAAGCCACTTTGAAAATATGAAAATACGGGTGAACAGTAAAAGCAGTAAAAAATTCTGGACCACCGGATCGGCGATTTTCAAAGTGGCTTAATAAATAGTAAAAAAATTCTAAACAATATAAAATTTGGTCTCCAAGCACATTTCAATATGGAGATCATGTTGAGCGGTTCAGATCAACGTTTTGAATTTTAAAATTGTAAAATATGAGCGTGAAGTAAAATAATCGCTTTACTTCACAACTCACCATAGCCCATATATATATATATATATATATATATATATATAGAGAGAGAGAGAGAGAGAGAGAGAGAGATGAGCTACGGTGAACCCTGGAGTAAAATGTGTTTGTACTCCATGTTGTATTTTTATTTTAAAAGTCCAAACGACCGATCCGAACCGTTAGATGTGATCTCCATATTGAAATGTGCTTGGGAACCAAATTTACATTTTTTGGATTTTTTTTTTTTTACTATTTATTAAGCAATTTTGAAAATTGTTGTTTTGCTATGAACAGTAAAAAACAATAAAAATTTCTGGACCATCGGATCAGCGATTTTCAAAATTGCTTAATAAATAGTAAACAAATTCCAAAAAATGTAAAATTTGGTCTCTAAGCACATTTCAATATGGAGATCATGTTGAGCGGTTCATGCCGGTTGTTTGGATTTTCAAAATAAAAATATAGTGTCATGGAGCACCAACTCATTTTACTCCATCATCTATATATAGAGTTAGGCTGGGGTGCTATGGATAGCATAGTGACCTCCCGTGCTACGGCTCAATATTCAAGTTTTCAAAATCCAAACGGTCGATCCGAACCGTTCATTGTTTAATCCATATTGAAATGTGCTTGGAGACCAAATTTTACATTTTTTGGAATTTTTTTGCTATTTATTAAGATGGTTTCAAAATCGCTGTTTTTATTAAAATTCTGCACCACTAGAAAACAGCGGTTTCAAAAATGCTTAATAAATAGTAAAAAATTTCAAAAAATGTAAAATTTGGTCTCCAAGCACATTTCAATATGGATTAAACAATGAACGGTTCGGATCGACCGTTTGGATTTTGAAAACTTGAATATTGAGCCGTAGCACGGGAGGCCATTATGCTATCCATAGCACCCCAGCCTAACTCCTATATATATATAGAGGAGGGATCAAGTTACAACAATTTTTGAGTTACAACAAGTTACCACAACCATTTTCTACATTCTCAAAGTCCAAATCGTCGATCCAAACCATTAGATGTGATCTCTATAATAAAATGTGCTTGGAGACCAAATTTTACATTTTTTGGAATTTTTTACTATTTATTAAGATGGGTACAAAAACTAGTCAAATTCAGACCATTGAATTTTGTACCCATCTTAATAAATAGTAAAAGAATTCCAAAAAAATGTAAAATTTGGTCTCCAAGCATATTTTATTGTAGAGATCATATCTAATGGTTTGGATCGATGATTTGAAATTTGAAAATGTAAAAAATGGTTGTTGTAACTTGTAACTCAAAAATTGTTATAACTTGATCCCTCCTCATATATATATATATATATACATTACATCATGCTAACTACAAGCATTTTGTAACTTTTATGTGAATCTCAACTTGAAAAATCATGACTAGCTTGCCAGATCGAATGATATAAAACGTACAATAATTTTTTTTTTTTATGAGATAAACACAATGCAAGAAACTTGCACAAGTTTTATATGATCCTCATCATCAAATAGGTGTTTTTTGTGTCAGATAAAAATCTAAACATAACAATGATCCATTTGTGGATTATATAATAGAGTTTGTATTTCTTACATGTTTTTGCTTTTCGTATTATATATGCTAAATAAGATTTCCACGAAGAAAAACAAATATGTGTTGCATGTTAAAAAGTGAGATATTTGAGAAAACTAACTCACATAACTATTTATTGTAAAATACTGTAAAATATACTAATTGTATTTTTGTGCCACCATATATTTCAATACAATGTTTCAATACGTTTACAAGGAAGACAACATTAGAACAACACATAAACAAAATAAAAAAATTATGGATGAAATAAGTAATTAATGGGAGGACAATTACACTGAATGATTTTATTTATCTTTGTTACTTTTTTTGTTCTATTTATGTTTGTTGGCACAGTATAAGAGTAGTACTTGAATTTGTTCTTGATTTGTTATGTTGTTGATTAAAATTTTGAAGTTTTTGAAATTTTATTGTATTCCAGTGAATTCATCTCTATTCGATCTTCTCGGTAAATTAATTTAATTATTGCAATAAAATATTTCTTTTATGTGTTGTGTTATGTTGTTATTTTCGCAATGAAGTATTCATAATTAATAGAGTTAATTTTTTTTAAGTAAAAGAAGAGTTCATCACCTTATATCAAAATAAAATTCAAATGACTATTTGCATTAGTAAATGCATTATACATATGAGTAAGGCTATCATACATTGCAATGTATAAGCATTTTTTGCATTGGACTATAATTACCATATTTAAAGTCTAAATGACTGATTCAAACCGTTTATCTTATTCTCCATATTAATATGTGGTTGGAGACCAAACTTTACATTTTTTGAAACTTTTTTACTATTTATTAAGCCACTTTGAAAATCGCTAATCCAGCGGTGCCTTTTAATTTTACTGTTACTGTTGGATCGACGATTTTTAAAGTGGCTTAATAAATAGTAAAAAAATTTCAAAAAATGTAAAATTTGGTCTCCAACTACATATTAATATGGAGAACAAGATGAACAGTTTGGATCGGTTATTTGAACTTTGAATCCGGTGATTTATAGTCCAATGCACAAAAATACCTATGCATTGCAATGTATGGTAGCCTTGCTCTATATATATGCAAATAAGATCTCTTTATAACCTTTGAATGAATTAATACACAAATCTCCACATTAAAAAAAAATGTGTTCCTATTTTGTTAAAATATGAGATACTTGAGGAAACTAATATGTTGAAAACGATTTCACTATATACAAAACTCTACCACTTTTTTTTTCTTAAAAAAAAATACTATAATCTATTTTGTTTGAAAAACAAACTAATCTTTCACAAAATGTGAAAAGTGTATTTACCGATCCGAAACCTCACAGATGTAACCATTGATCAAAATCTTTCATAAAAGTCAGAGAAGTCTCACAATAAAATATTGTTACATTAACTACAATTTTGCATGCATACAATATCAAAGCATAATCACCAAAGTTGCTATAAAATCTACAAGTTAAAAGCTAATAAAAAAATATTAAAACTGATAACTAATGTCATCAATGGAAATTAAATTGCTCGATGTTATGCAAGCAGCATTTTCAAATATTATAAGAAACTTTTTTTTTATCTTTTTTTTTCTTTAATTTTTTATTTTGTAGAAATATGACAAGTCATTTAAGAGTACTTTCAATGTGACAAAATTATGTAGTTTTAAAGCACATATGATATTAGTGTTTTGAAGAAGAAAATATATTATCTTGAGGTCATGTGAGGATATATAGTGTAAATATTTTTTGTCAGCAACACATTTTCTTTTCTAGTGTAAATATTTTTTGAATGCATACATCAAAAAGGAAAAAAAAAAGAACAAAGAACAAAATCAATCAATGTCTCATTACATCAACGAGTGCAATTCAACAAGGAGACGTATCAGATGAGTGGGACCGTTTGTCAGATCCACCTCTTAGCGCAATCCTGGGCAAACTCCTAGATTTAGTTTTACTAGTTTTAGCATCTGGTGCTTTTCTCTGCATAGACCGCTGAGTGATACGAATTGGGATTCCACCCAAATCAAAATCTTCTTTCAAGGACTTGGTTAAGAACCTGAGATCTGTATCTGAGAGCTGTGCCTTTCCACTGAGAAATGCAACAAAAGTCGGGGGCCGGGCTTTTACTTGTGTGAAGTACTTAATTTTTGGTTGGGTTGCTAGATCTTTCCATGAATGCCTACTCATGACCTAAGGAGAACAAATATTAGAAAATCTAACACCACTGTTAATGCTGACAAGTGATTAGCAAACCAACAAAGTCAGCTAATGACTTCTCTTGTGTGTACGTATTCTGCTACCAAAAAAAAATTTAGATATATTGAGAGATTTCTCAAGGGAAAATAGTTGGAAGTTTAAGATTTCACAAAAATGTACTACAAATTTTAATCTTACTTGCAAAATTACTCTTGAGATGTCATTAGAATCAGCATCGAGTTTATAAAAACATATATATCTTAAAAGTTTAGAATCACAAAACCCCCAATGTGTGAAGTTCAGTTCAGAAAGAAATAGCGTGCAAAATTTACAAAAAAAACCCTAACAAATTTACCTTGCGTAACCAACGGTTCAGACGAGCAGTAGGCAACCGGAGGCACCACTTCTGATAAGTGTCTAAAACCTGATGCATCACCGCAGCACGTCCCTTTCCTTCCAGTGCAGAAATAAAGACAACTGGTATCCCAGTAACCTGTCATATTTTCAATCCATTAATTAGTATTAATTAGTACTTGTATAACTTTAGCCCCAGTATAGATCAGTAATGAGAACTAGAATTGTTCAGAAAAACACTATAAAGTATTTCATAAAGAATAAATGATCTTATATGAGTTTGAACTAGTTGTACTACTGGAAGCTGGCAATCTAAATGTCCCTTCATAGAAAATAAAATTAAAAAATAGGAAGATAACACAGAATGGTTTTACCATTCACTTCCCATTTGGTCCGCGAAGAACTTAAATGTCTCCATTTTGGTCCCACATATTAGATGTATCATTCTGGTTGTGCTCCATTATCTTTCAGTTCCAAAATGGTTGGAAATACATGCAATAATTTCTCTCTTATAACCAAAAATGTTGCTAAATTGGATTAAATATGGACCAAAATTATAACTTCACAAGTCACAACTAACACCCAACAGCAAGTGGATTATGCACCAGGGACAATATGTGTAATTAGCTTCAAAATAAAGCAAACCTGGGGAATAACAGTTTGGATTTCTTGAGGGACGGCTTCCAAGACTTTGTCAAGCAAGGAATTTTTATTGCCTCTTAATAAATCCATTTTATTGACTATCACCACTAGACCACGGCCTTCTTCTATGGCTTGTCGAGCTATAACCACCTCAGCATGATTCATGCTATTCTTCTTTTTTGCAATCTTCCCATCACAAACAAAACAGCAAAAGGTATTACGTTAAATTAAATATAATATTGTAAGCAAAACATACTCATTCCTCCTCACTTTGTTTTATGAATCTCAGCAATATACACCCTACATTTCTTATATTTACAAAAAAGTCATATCAACAAACAATTCTTATATTGGCAAGTATTTTCAAATAATATGTTAATACTAAATTATAATGTTTTGCCAACTGAAGGAAAATTTGGAATCAAAGGCATCAAAAGTACCAAAAACTAAACCCATCAACTATTCAAGACTAATTCATAATTTGGGTATTACTTAGTTTTATTTCAACCTATACTTTGGTGGAGTAAGGGCAAAAATTATTAATATTAAACAGGCGTGTATTGTTCAGTCTCTTCAAGACCTCTAATGTTGGTTGCTTCTTGAAAATGCAAGGCACATGGTTACAAGACCTTTGTTTTGTTTCAATATTATTAACTAAGTTAAGGTTATATTTGAGAATGTATACCTCTTCTCCATCAAGCACTAAAGCAACTATATGAGCTCTCATAAGATTCTTTCTAGATTGTATTATACTTAGTGATGATGGCCCCTTTTCTCTCCCGGAGCGTTCCAACCATCCGGCAGTGTCCACCTTAAATTAAAGAAAAGAAGAAATTAGAAAAGTTTTGGATTAGAAAAACTAAAAAAATACTAACATGAACCCTGATTTGTTTACCGAGTTTGTTATTTGGTCACTAAGTTTCTAACTTTCGTTTTGGCACCTACAAATTCGATATTCATAAATTTTTTATCTTTATTATCATCTATCAGTGAAAATATGATAGTTAGCCCCAGCCAACACCAATCCACATTTTTCGCCAGAAAGGAAAAAAAAAAAAACTTTCAGCAAACACAACTTGCTCCAAATCAAACTGATTAATTTTATTTCATCCATATTATGGCCAAAAAAATTGGGTACAATATGTGCATATAAAAATCAGATTTCTAAACTTTAAGGATCAAAGCAGTAAACAAAAATAAAGTTCACAAAATGGATTATAAGATACCAAAAAGATGGTTCGGTTGTCAAACTGAAACTGGGCCCGAATGGAATCTCTTGTCAGGCCAGCCTCAGGGCCCACCAGAACCCTTTTCTCTTGCAAAAGAGTGTTTAATAGGGTAGATTTGCCGACATTGGGACGTCCAACAATGGCAAGTTGCAATGGCACATTCTCATCTCCACTCTCCATCTCACAATCAACACCGTCTTCATTTTTCTCCTCTATTATGCATCACAAAAACCTAAAGTTAAAATTTTCATATTTGTGTTTGAGAACCAACATTGCCGATCTTATAACTAAACACTAACAATTTTCTGTTATTTGCAAATAATCAGATGACCAAAAGTGGAATATAAAAATCATATCCACCAAAAGTGCTGAATCAGGCCCCACCTATCCATATTTACCCAACCTAGTTGTCGCTACATAACTGAATCTTACAAATTTAAAACCAACAGGAAAATTCATCCAACCTCATCTTTACTGAACATTAGGCTTACAAATGAAAAATTGTGCAGATTACACATAAACAAATTGTCAGCAGTGGACAGAGTTCAATTCATTGCTGTATCTGATGTGTAGGTACTTAACAAGAAAAAAAAAATGTTTACTTGTACAATACATTAACGATCAGGTTTAACTTGCTTACATACTATCACACTGTTTATAATGTGCACAAAGGAACTATGTAAGAAAGAAACAACAACAGCAAAAAATCTTAAAAAGTACCAGTTGGGAGTTGAAGCATGTAATCCTCCAATATCGGCCGAAGGATCTCATAAAGCTCGGC
This sequence comes from Carex pumila, assembly GCA_033356055.1. NCBI lineage: Eukaryota > Viridiplantae > Streptophyta > Magnoliopsida > Poales > Cyperaceae > Carex > Carex pumila. The sequence continues at coordinate 97,280 of JARJHM010000835.1, forward strand.
CATCCCAAGCCCAGTCTCAGCCGATATAGCAACCGGGTCACCAAAGCCTAGTTTATGGGCCTCACCAGCAGCTACTGCCAGAAGACCCTGTTCATCCAATGACTCAGATTTGTTCATAACAACAATAGTACGGATGCCGGGTGCATGCTTCCTTAACCATTGGCCCACCTCAAGATCAAGAGGTTGTAATCCATCCCTATAATAACACATAACTTAAACATGTCATTTTGGCTCCTTTCATCAAAAGAAGCTTTTCTTGTGTACATCATAAAAGGAAATTCTCAGGACCATTTTTCCTTCACAGTTTTGCTTCAAGAGGTTCAATTTGGCCGTTGATCTACAATCTTCATCTTATATAAGAGTCGAGAGATAACGAATGGGAAACCTTTGCCACTTGAAAAGCAAAGCAATGGATTGGCATAACAGTTTGCAAGTACGGAATACACTTCACAAATAAATAATCAAATTTATAAGAATAGACAAGTACTTAACCTGACATCTATCAAGAAAATGGCAAATTGAGACCTGGAGAGAACATTTCCTGTCATCTCAGCTGTCCGACTAAGGATGGTACCTGATGTGGCAGCGGTTTCAAGCCCAGCAGAATCCAAAACCCGAAACCGCAAATCTCCCAATTTTGCAATTCCTTCTCTTACATCACGTGTCACATGGTCACCAGGTGTGTTATACACAAGCGCCTCCCTCCTCCTTATCAACCTACACTTAATAAAAGAATGGTCAGTTCTGAAATTTGTAATATACATATACAACTAGGTGCAAAATTGAAGCTTTCATTGTGAGGCCCTCTGATATCATGTTATATAACAAATTACTGCTGAATATCACGGATTGTAGGGGCGCGAAAAGCCCATAAGCTGTTTGTGAAAATGCCTCGATAGCATATTATGAGATACTACTAACTGTTGATCAGCACAAGAACAATATAGTTAATTGAAGCAATCCTTAAACATAACAGAAAGGGGCTTCTATATTTCCAACAGGATTATCATCAAATTAAATTAAGAAAAAGGAGGGTTCTACTTCTACACACTGTTAAACTTCTTTTTTGAGCTGATCATGAGTGTTTAAGCCTCACCGATTGAATAATGCCGACTTCCCCACATTTGGCCTGCCAACAAGTATAATAGTGGGAAGAAGCTTTGCATCTACCTTGGTGAAATCAAACCTCGATTTCTTCAGAGACTTCTTCTTTCCCTTGGGCTTATCTGCAGTCAAAGAAGGAGAAGAAGGAGAAGAAGACCCAGAAAGAGGAGCTTCAGTAGATAACAAGGCTGTGTGCCATGAGGAAGGGACGCGAGAACTAAAGGGGTTAAAAGTGGGAGAGGGTTTTAGAGGGTTTAAAGGAAGCAAGGTTGTCGACAGGGGTTTAGAGATGTTGAATGAGGTTAAGGGGACAAGAAGGGTTTTGCGGGCTCGTGTAAGGAGAGCTCGGAGAAAAGGGCTCGACATTAATGGCGGATTGATACCAAATGGTAGCGAAGAATTAAGCTCGCTTGGCACTTCACAAGTTCTCTGATTGAGCTCCTGAACAGCGAGTCAGAAACTCGAAATGCATTGAAGTAACTCAAATTTTGAGATTAGATCCAGTCCGTTCGATCAGAATCCGAGCCAATCCGGTTTGAAGCTTGACTTAAATGTACTATTCTTAAATTTGAAAGGCCACATATTGCATTAATTGAGGTTAAAATTTTGGAACATTTTTCATGTAATTGTTTATCCCATATCTTACTACACGAGTTGGCTAATGTTAGTTTATCCAGTGAACTTTAAATTCTGCATTATTTTTAACGAAAATAATAATAATACTATTGAATGTTTCCATGTCATACGGCTAGAAGAGATTTTGTTGTTAAAGAATAGTTTTATTTTAGATAAAGAGGCATGCCCTAAAATTGATTCTACATCCAATTACCTTATTTTATAAGTTTTATTTAATAAAAATTAATTGAAGTTCAAACCATCTAATTATTTAAAATTTATAAAGTATTCTCTCATCTGAATTTTAAACCTATGACCTCTTACACAATAAGTATCATCTTTGTCATTAGATCAAAAAATAATTTTTTATTTTACAAAAAATATATCATGTCAATTTTCTTTTCGTCTCCTGTTGTCTATTAAAATGAAATCAAAATCTACATGAATAGCTACGAAATTACTATAAATCACATCTAATTTTTTTAATTTTGCTACTCTTAAAATCAGAAATGTTGGCAGCTTTTGGCACTAAAAATAATTGTCATGAATCCTTCATCATAAATTGCAAGGTCGTTTGTTTTTTGTGACTAAACTACTGATCACATTTATGGGATGCACTTATCATTGTATATATATACACACCATCTTATTCATATGAAATAACAATTATATATGATTCTAAAACACTGCTTCAAATATAAAATTTACCAGGATATGATATTGGAGGAAATTAAAATGGTACGAAATAATGTTTTGCAAATTAACAATAATTTATCAAAAATTCATGCATCCATTTAAATAAAAATACTAATTCATGCATCTAAATACTATAATTAAGGCTTCATTTTTTTTTCCTTGAATTTGTCACTTCCGAAAAGTTGAAAGAAAGCTCAATAAAACCTGGTTATATATGGTATATATCGGATAAACTAACAATTAAAATTTTGTATGAGATTGTAACTAATAACAATTTCATTTGGGTTTTAGGTTGTCGGTCGTTCTCTGAGAGCTGTCAGCTCGATCACCATTGCGAGGATCTTGACACTGGCGTTGGCCGTTGGGTGCCAGCCGGAATGCTGTGCTGGCCGCAATTGTTTTCAATGATTATATTTCTTGTGATGTCATTTCTATTACTTCAGAAACCATGAACTGTTGAGGATGATTAAAGAAGCCTTCGTTCAAATTTTATATGTTTTAAAAAAAAAATTACTATTTTTTAGATAGATAAAAAATTATTATTTTTGAAAAGTTCAAAATCTTCTAAAGCTATAATAATTCTATATCTTTCTATAAAAAAGTTCGAAAATGCAAAACCTGAATTGTTATATATTTCTTGCAGCACGGCATATGTCAGTTATCCAATTAAATTCCTATTTATAAGTATAAAATTACCGATCTCTTAGCAAAAGAAATTAAAGGATATTTGTATCTAACACAAACCCACTACAATTGCCTTGTTAGAAATACATCTTTTAAACGAGGTAAATTAAGTAATTAATGATCCTTCTTGAATATGAATAAAATTGAAAAGGTCTTTCTCTAACAGCGAAAAAAAAAAGACTTAGTGGAGCAGGGACAGAGCCAGACATTTACTGAATGAAAGTTAAACATATACTTAAAAAGAAAATTTAATAACATAATTTATTTTAATAAAATTTATATTAACAATTTTAATATTTATATACTTGACAAAAAAAACTCCAATAATCCAAAAATGTCCCATCTCAAAAAAAAAAAAAAAAAAAATCTCAACATAAGTTATTAAGCAATTATTCATCCATTCATCACACATTTTATTCCGCAATTTGTCTTTAATGAATTTCATTGCGGAAAATACTATTTACACAGCTACAGCTACCGGTAAAATCAAAGCCAACTTTAGCAAAAAAAAAAAAAAAAAATTGAGGATGTGCTCTATGCTTGTTGGTTTGTACCATAACACTAGCTAGCCACTTAACACATTCAAATTTGAGAATTTATTCATTGTGCACACATCAACAATGAAGTTCTCTAACTAACTGGGAAGAGCTAGAAGACCCATATTGGAAAATTCTCTAGAATAGAATGAGGCTAACTTCACCAATTTTTTGTTATCAAAAACCCAAAATGAATCTCTAGGATTCAAACAAGCCACACAAAGAAAGAAGTTTTGAATTTATCCCGTCAAATCTATTATTAAGCTATTTTAGTTGTGTATTTATAATGGCACAAATATATCTTCTCAGACCGATAAAGATGAGTACTATGAGGAGTCTTATAGGCTGATTTACCTTGAAGAACAAAACTATCTCCATGTTTGGATATGTTGATTTCATGTTTCATGCAAAATGATAACACCTCATCTAATAAACACGTACATTCATTATCTCTCAAGACACCTCCTGCTTATATTATAGTCTAGGTCTTAAGTTGTCGTTTGATTTATAAAAATGCAAAAATATGCATATCTTATTACTGATTAGGCAAGTTTTGCAATTATTATACCAACTTTTTTTATTATGGTATTTTAAAAATTTCGGACTAAAATGAAATCAAAATCTACGAATTACTATAAAAAGCACATCTAGTTTTTTTATTTTTTTTATTTTGCTACTCTTACAATCAGAAATGTTGGCACCTTTTGGCACTAAAAATAATTGTCATGAATTCATCATCATAAATTGTAAGGTCGTTTGTTTTTTGTGACTAAACTACTGATCATATTTATGGGATGCACTTATCATTGTGTATATATATATACATCATCTTATGCATATGAAATAACAATTATATATGATTCTAAAACACTGCTGCAAATATAAATTTACCAGGATATATATGATATTGGAGGAAATTAAAATGGTAATAATGTTTTGCAAACAATCTTTATCAATATTTCAGCATCCATTTAAATAAAAATACTAATTCATGCATCTAAATACTATAATGAACCTCATTGGCTAGTTTCAATTTTGCTCCAGCTTAAGGCTTCATTTTTTTTCTTAAATTTGTCACTTTCGAAAATTGAAAGAAAACTCAATAAAACCAACAACCCTGCATACTTCATCATAACTCGTACTTTATATTTTTTTCAATTTTAAAATGTAAATTGTTGATCCGAACCGTTCAACATGATATCCATACTAAAATATGCTTAATGATGAAATTTTATAATTGTTGGAGATTTTTTACTACTTTTTTAAGATAGATACAAAATCATTGTTTCTGAATTGTTAAAAAAAATAGTGATTAATTTTATACCCATCTGAAAAAATAGTAACAAAGTTTCATATAAATTGCATTCTCAAACATATTTTAGTATGGATATCATGTTGAACGGTTCAAATCGACAGTTTAAATTTTGAAAATAAAAATATAACATTACGAGGTATAACAAGGTATGAAAGATACGATGAATTGAAACCCTCCTCAACCTAGTTATGGTATATATGTATATATATATACCGGATAAACTAACAATTAACATTTTGTATGAGATTGTAATAACATGGCCATTTGGGTTTCAGGTTCTCAGTCATTCCCTGAGATCTGTCAGTTCGGTATAAACGGGAGCGATGCATCTGTAGTGAGTACCAAAGAAGTTGATGCAAGAAAACCACCTTTTGTCATGCCAGATCTAACAGCCCCTTAATGTTCAGATAATTAGAAACCAAGAGAATTTCGAGAAGCATGCACGACCTGATTAACATCGAGGAAATTCTCATCCCACTGCTTGAGTCGCTCTTTCGTTTTTTGCGGATTGCATGCATCAACAACTCGATCACCATTGAGAGGATCTTGACACTAAGGCTGTGTGCCGGGATTCTGTGCTGGTCGCAATTATCTTCAATTATGTGGTGGATTGCGGATTGCTTGTGATGTCATTTCTACTGCCTCAGAAACCATGAACTCTTCCCCGTCGAAGCTCTTGTGGATGATCAAAGAAGCTCTTGCAGGATGCTGTCTTGGTGTATACTGAAGCTATTTAATATAAAACAATATTTTTAGTTTTCGCTTTTTATATATATATAAGAGACCCAAAATTAACTCATAAATGGAATTTCCTCGATATATATATACAATTTGTTATTTGTCTGATTAATTATGTATTTTATGTATTGCCTGATCGTAGATAAAAAATTGATCAGATCATAGAATATTCAAGGACCCATAAAATATTGGAGTAAAAAGCATTCAAATATTTTGAGGCGGTACGCCAGAAATACATTTTCTAAAGACGAAATTTCTTTGGTACTTTGTCCCCAGGTTACAGAAATACTAGTTAAAATTGATACTGAGAAAAGTTTCACAAAATCAGCAAAAATAATAATTATTCCTTAATTCTAATATAATTATGTGACATTTATGGTTATTTGGTGACCACAATATATAGAACGGTTTTCCTCTTTCTCTGATTTTGTAATGTTTACAGAAACAGTTTTTTTATGTGCATATATTTTCGTTTAAATGCATTACTCATAAATTAAATCAGTTTGAACGGTTTGAATTAATCATTTGAAGTTGATGAGATCAATCTCACAATATCCGTAATATTTTACTCTAAAGTATATAGAAAATTATATAAAAATACAAAAAAAATTAAAAATTAATTAATGAGAATCAATTGATCCTCATTCACCACACATAGCTCCACCCATGCAATAAAGCTTCTATTTTGTATGTGCGTTGAACTCAAATTGTTTCCATATACCTGAATAGCTACGGAATTATTATAAAAGCACATGGAATAATTTAAATTTACTACTTTTAAGTACAAATTATAAATGTTGGCATCTTTTGGCACTAAAAATATATAATTGTTATGAATCCCTCATCATAAATTAATTGCAAGGTCATTTGTTTTTTGTGACTAAACTAATTAATAGTTCCGACTGATCATATTTATGGGATGCGCTTATCATTGTGTGTATATATATACCTATCTTATGCATATAAAATAACAATTATATATGATTCTAAAACACTGCTGCAAATATATACTTACCAGGATATGTGTGATATTGGAGGAAATTAAAATTGTAATAATGTTCTGCAAACAATCTTGTATTAAAAATTCATGCATCCATTTAAATAAAAAAATAATTCATGCATCTAAATATATCACAATTGAGAGATTCTTGACACTGACGTTGGCTACTGGGAAGATGTCCTACTGTCCTGTAAGCAATTGTCTTTGATTATGTGACGGATTGCTTGTGATGTCATTGCTACTGCCTCAAAAATCACAAACTCTTGAAAGCTCTTGAGAATGGATTCCAATTTGCTGCTATTCATTTCCTCTCTGTCTCTCTTCAAAGAAGAGAAAAGAGAGAACATCACGTGAGAGAGAGAGTAAGAGGAGAGAGATAGAGAGAAGAGCATGGGAAGAATAATACCGGATCTCATTTTCTTGAGGATGATCATTGTTCACCATGTTATTTATTGGGTACTGTGGATACTCAAAATTGTATTATATATCTCGAAAATGAATAATATACTTGCACTAAATAGAAGTTATGGAATCGATGATTAATTAAGAATTAGGATTGAAAATAAGTCGTGTTTATTTATTTAGTTTGTTATTTGGAGTTTATATTATAGACTTTCTGATCTATTTTTTGTTGTCAAAAGTTAGTCTTAATGCAATTTAAATATCTGAAAAGATCAAGTGGGGATAACCTTTGCAGGTTGCAAAAATGAATTTTTGTGGGTAGTAAAAAGTTCTGAATTTTTATCGCAACTCCTGGCTGAAACAGAAATAGTTTCTAGCCAATACTTTCTGTGAAGGCCGAAACAATCTGTTCCCGATCGGAATTGAGGCCGAACTAGCTGTGCAAAAAATTGAGTAGTTCGGACATAGCCGAAAACTATTCCTTGTCGAAACTGAGGTCGAACTAAGGTAGAAAGCAGTTTTTTTTAGGAATGTTAATCCTAGTTGAGTGATATAGGAAACTGCTAGTAAACTACATGTATGTTATAGGTGAATCCTACGATAATAAATAAAACAAAACATACAAAATAAAAGATAAATTATATAGTTGTAGACATCCTAAACTGTGTAATCTTGAAAACAAAATATATGCTTGCATCAAGAGTTGTGAAATCATTGATGGATGAAGAATGTAATTTTCTAGCATCTTTAAAGAGAGAGGTACACTTTGCAATTGAATTACTTATAATTTGATTCTCTTCTAGAGTTTTATCCAAAATTATCATACTCTTAACTTGATCATTTTCATTATTTGATCTATTTCTTTTCTCAATAATTTTTATCTTTGAAATCGATTGACCTTCTAAGCTTCATGTGTGTCATAAACTCATAATATCATTAGTTTCCAACATAAACATCGACTTTAATTTGAGCATTAGCAGCTGGTATATGTGATTTTGTTAATTTATTTAAGTCTGTAAATGCATTTGGCAATTAATTAGCTAATTTTTTCAAACAAATTATCTTTTAAACATTTAATTTATATTATTTAGCACGAGGATCATAATGAGATAATGATAATAAAGGTTCTAAATAGCGCGTGATAGCAGCGCTATAGCAATTTCGGACCATAAAAGCTATGGCGCTATCAACGCTATAGCGGTGCTATATAACCATAACGCCATTTTTCTAACCATGCCGTTATGACGCGATAAACGTTATTTAAACCTTTGATGGTAATTCCTTCAAAATTATATTTTGAAACCTCCTCTTTTATTACCGTTTTATATTTTATTCGTATTATTTATTAATTGTGTACAAATTTTGCTTATCAAAATGAATACATTATGCCACACGAAATATCACACTAGAAATTCATAAAAAATCAAGTAAAAATGAAATAATCATATGTGACAGTTTTTTTTTTTTTTTTTGCAATGGAGTAATACGCAGTGATAATGATTTAAAAAACCTCTGTATTCTTTGAGAACAGTATCCAAAACCAAATCCATCAAATTTATTCTTCAAAAAGAAAATCAGCTGCTTATTAGTTATTACTAGAAGCAAAGCAAGATCAGCTGACAAATCCCATTAATTTCCAAGACACGCATAAGATCACACTAGCAACCAACTCAAGAACATTTCATCTGAGAGCCGCCTGAGAGGTGGAGGGTGCAGCCTTTGGACCCACTTGTCAGGCAGCAGTTGCAGTGCGCCGACAGATGCTCGTCGCCAGAAGAAGGGCAAGTCATGTAGTCCACTTGTAGACAGTACAGCGGACACGCAACCGCTTTTGCATTGCTGCTTATTTCTCCTGGGAAGAGCACTCCTGATTTCATTCATTTATATGCAAGTTTTGAGAAAACAAATTGAACCATTAAGAAAGTAGAAATAAGAAATTGGGACGTATCATTCATATTTAAGCTGTTGAGCATCACACCCTCTGATTAAAAAATTTACCAGACAGTAGGAGAATAACAGCAATGGAGAGCCTTGTGTAAGCCATAACCTTTGTGACTGGTGATGCGTGCACACACATATATAGAGTAGACTATAAGTTCGCAGTAAAGTTTGACCAAACAAGTATTGACTTAATTATGACGCCGAAACCTAAAACAATCAAGTATTGACTTTTGACCATGGACTTCCACAGAGAATATCAGGTGGAATATTAGGTGGACTTCCATAGAGAATATCAGGTGGAATCTCTTTCTCTCTCTAGAGAGAGATGACTATGGTATATCGTTAAATAAAGCGAGTGTTTTATTTACAGTCTATATTTTTAATTTTAATGTTTAAATTGTCGATCTGAATCTTTCATATTAATTTTTATATTAAATTGTACTTTTTTACCAAATTTTACTCTCTTTTTTGAAAGGTTTTTAAATCACTGATTTTTAATCGTTCACAATTTTCTGAAAAACACTGATTTTAATATTTGGATCAGATATTAAACGGATAAGATATTATTATTTGAATCTTTATGAATTGAATATTTGGATGTAGATAGTTTGAGAACATGGATACGAATATTAGTATAATTTATGTAAATAGGGATATCAATACGGTTTTAGTTTAAAAGCCGGTATCAATATTATTAACTTTGTTATATATTTTCTTATATAATTGGAGAAGAATAGTTACTTTGATAATATATATTCATAATAACATAACAAGTGTAATACGAGAAACAATATTTTTATTTATCATAATAATCGATGGATTTGGCTACGGTGCTAGCTAAGAGACCTTTCATGCTACGGCTTAATATTTGATTTTTCAAAATTCTAACGATCGATCCAAATCGTTCATCTTGTTTTCCATATTAATATGTTCTTGGAGACCAAATTTTACATTTTTTGAAATTTTTTAACTATTTTTTTTAGATTTATTAAAAATCGTTGTTTTTCAGACAAATCTGGATCATAAAAAACAGTGATATTCAATAAATCTAAAAAAATAGTAAAAAATTTCCAAAAATGTAAAATTTGGTCTCCAAACACATTAATATGGAGAATAAGATGAACAGTTCGGATCGAGCGATAGGATTTTGAAAAATCGAATATTGAGCCATAGCACGGGAGCTACCCATAGCATATTAGCTGAATCCCCATATATGTACACGTTTAATATTCAGTCTGTACATATATCCGTCTACCAGTGTAAATCAATGTTATCAGAATCGGATCGGACATTGACCCGTAAAAGCTCCGGGTCAACGGTTCATCGGTCGGACTGCTGGGTCAATCGGTTCAACCGCTGTTTTTTTTAAAACAATTGTAATATATTTAGAGTACATATATACATAAAAGGTGAAGTAAAAAAAGTACAATTATACTATCCCATCTAGGGGTGATTAATGAGCGAGCATGAGCGAGTTAGGGTATGCTCATGTTCGCTCATTAAGTAAATGAGCGAGTTGTTAATGAGCAAGTTTAAATGAGCGGATAAATGAGCGAGTTGTAAATGAGCGATCTTTTAATGAGCGAGTTATGAGCGGCTTACGAGTTATGACTCATAACAAAATTATATAGTGTACCCACGCATAACAAAATTTGTTAAAAGTCATCATAACAAAATCCAACAAATTGTCATAATTCATTTAAATGAGCAAGTTGTTATGACTAGTAATTATTTTGGGCTTTAAGCGGAGGTTTTGGTTCTGCCGATTTACAAAAAAAAATGAATATGAAACTATGAATATTAGTATATTACACAAGATTAAATGTTACACTGTGCTTACTATATTACACAGGATTAAATATGAAACTATGCCCACTATCTATCAATCTTAATAAGGCAATAGGATTAAATGTGGCAGGATTAGATGTGGCAAATTCTTAATGAGCGAGTTATGAGCGAGTTGGGTCATGCTCATGTTCGTTCATTAAGTAAATGAGCGAGTTGTTAATGAGTGAGTTTAAATGAGCGGATAAATTAGCGAGTTTAGGCGAGCTTTTAATGAGCGAGTTATGAGCAGCTCACGAGTTATGAGCAATTTACTCACCCCTAATCCCATCACATAAAATACCCTAGAAATTGTTAAAAACATAAAATACAAAAACTTCCCTTAAAACCCAAAAAAATATACATAAAATAGAAAATTGAAAAACCTGATATGTGCTCTCTTGAGCGCTCTTCCCAAGATATACAAGAAATTAGGAAAAGCAAGAATTAGCATTTTCAAGTATACGCAATTTTACATATATTTATAGCATGTATGCTAAATACCAACAGGAAAGGGATAATACCAGTATTAGAATACCAGTATCTTTGAACTTGCAGTGGATATGAGTAGCATTTTTTTAACATGTACATGCAGTAACTATCCATAATCATCAAGTATAAATATTGAATATGTATAAATATTGATAACTAACTGGTGCCAGACCATCATAATATGCTACAAACCGTGATCATGAAAATTCTAGTATCAGAATTGGATTATACCAAGTTGATATTTAAGGTTAATTTATATCAAGTTGAAAAATACTACTTCATTATGCAAGAGTTTTATGTTCTCTAACACACTAAGATTATTGAAAAATATGCACATTAAAATCTCAATTAATTTTCTAATAAGTGGTTCGCACAAAGCAGTAAGACCTCAAAAAAACATAAAATCCTATTTTCATTGGGGCATTTCACCAAACACTTGAAAGGCATTCATCAATGCCATAAAATTAACTAAAAAATTAATGCCTTTCACATATTACTCTCCTAAAGCAACTGAAGGCATAGTTCGATGTGGATTCGAAAGGTTGGACCAGCAATGAGCAAAGAAAGCTCTATGAATTGCTTCCCCAACAAAAAACATGGGAATTTTGAGACCTATTTATTTATGTGTCTTAACATCACTCTCTCAAGTACAAAATAGGGGCAATGAGATCTACGTTGTACTTCCTACTAAAACTCGAATTGTGTGATTAAATAAACTTACAATACTTGATAGTTGCCGCAGCTTCTTTTCTTTTCAAAGCTAATCCTTGAGAATGCCGTGAAATACACAAATAGGTCAAGAATATTGAAGGACCTAGCCAAATTGAGAATTGAAATGTCAAAGGAAGAAAGAGATTCCAATTCTCAATGCTTTCCTCTTAGTGATTTGAGAAACAGCAAGAAATTTGGAAGATCGGAGGAGAAACACGCTATTTCTGCAAGATACGTGAAATCAGTTTTGAACCGGGCTTTTTACTGTGGTCTAGTTCGGCGATTTTATAAAACCCAGCCGATTAAATCAATTTTTACCGTTTCGATTGCTTAAGCGATCTTTTAAATGAATCGAACCGTCTGGGGGTCCGGTTCCGGTTTTTTTCAGTTTAACCGACGGTCCGGTCTGGTTCTGATAACACTGGTGTAAATAATGGATGCATCAAACAATTTTCATGAGGTTGCATGAGATTGTATGTTAGTTGGGATAAATTCTTTTGAATCCGCTCGAGGATCATTTTCATTTGAAATGGTATTGATTTTGTTTTCCATACTCTCTTTACAACTAGTACAACATAAAAACTAAATAAAATCAAGTCCAACTTAATTTTTGCAACCATGGACGGTAGTTAAAAATTGAGACTAATATATTATGATAACACCAACAAGACAGAGCAATCAGGTGATAACTTGATCTTCTCAACCAACCAAACATGTCCTGGTCATGTTGCCAATTTACATAAGGTTAGGGAATATGTCACAGGTGCATAATAATCTATGAAGTGAAGTCGACAAAATACACTATTCCTCGCCACAGTCAGAGTCAGTAAACGAATACTCCTTTCGTCCTTCAATTTTGAGAATAATAGTTCCAGAATTTTCTTCCGAATATTCAATATTTTCCCTTGTAGCGAGGCTCTTGACCTGACAATATGAAGTGACATCCGGGATTAGATTTTTAAAAGTCTAAATTTGTAAGACCCCGACAGACAAGTATCCACCTGAAAAATGAGTGCTTTTCTTAAAACTCACCGATCGCTTCATCTTTCCCTTTCCTACACCATTTTCGCCACATCCAGTGATAACTCTCAGATAATTGACCGCTAGTGAATCATGAAAAAAGAACTCGTTAGACCATAAAAAACACAACCACGGCTAGATGTAAATGACTGGATTATTTTTAAAGAGCCAACATCTTCTGTTTATTTTCTGATAAATTTTAATCATACAAACAAAGGGACAAATCAAGCAAGACATGACTCTGACTTCTTCCTACCAACAGAACCAAAACTTCCCAAAAGGAGTTTGTAAACACAAATAAACATTTTGGTTCTATTAAATCTATAGTTCAGTTTGATCTCATATAAGGAGGGAAAACCATCATTACTTGCAAAGTTTTCAATACTTGACTGAATATACCTGCAGAAGCACACTTTTCTAACCATTAGACACATTGTTGAGAAATAAAAAGGGCAGGTGTTACAAGATAAAAGATGGGCATCATCTGCCGGGTACTATTCTTTACTGCTCTTATAGTGCTTAATTTATTTTTCAGCACACAGACCGATGCTAACTGTTTGGGTAACCTGAAACATTGATACACCAAGAGCTTAGAAATTCAGAACAATCTTTGGACTTACAAGGTATACATGCGAATGAAAGAAGATGTCGCTTGAGAATACCAATAGCTTGCTTAACATGCTGCCCGTGCAAATCGATGGTCACAGTATTTTTTATAGCTTGATTCCTGCTTATACGAAATCGAAGATTAGGACTTGCAACAGAACTTTTAAATCTTTATTGTCAGCCTATAATTATCTTAAGATCTGCTATAATGGGTTGACAGTAAATAGCTAGGAAGTTTTCACTACACTAGTAATGGCCAAAATGGAAATAAGTATTCACAACACATAAAATTATAAGGTGAATGTTAATATTCAAATTTAGCAATTAAAAAATAAATTTGGTATCTGATTTTAACCTTGCTCCAAAGATCTCTAGGCTGGCCCTCTCATCTTCCTCACGAGCCAAGTCACGATAATAATTTCCCTGATATCATATGTATCTCGTTATGTTATAAAAAAATGACTAAGGCATATCTCGTCTATTTAAATATAAATAAAACATAATACGGACTACGTTTTTCAAAGAGCCTTCACAGACTCACAGATAAAAATCTCAAAAGTATTGGTAAAATGTACGACTCTTTAAATGTCCATGAGGGAGAAGCATTTGAAAAAACATGTAACAATCAAATGGAAATTAAACTTTCCATAAGGTCATGAAGTTCTACAACATGAAAAAGGAAGAAGTATACCTTTTCAGCAAGGCAAGAGGCATGGCTACGGCTACCTCTAGAATATTCCACTGCAGCCTGTAAAATAAACAAGTGGCAAAATTTGTTTATTTACATAAAACAAATGCTGGCTTAAATGCAAACATTGTATCATCTCTAATCTTACTCTCTGGTAGTATTTCTTCATCAAATCCCAGTTCTGTTGTGCGACTGTTCTGAATTCATGATAGCCATCTCCTTTTCCTGCATTAACATTAATTTCAGTGAGATGCACACGTGAAACTTAATTAATATACTACAAACTCATGATCAAGGAAACAAGAATTTTACCATATTTAGGTTTTTGCCTGGTGGCTGACATGGCCATAGAATTCAACTCCCAGTTCTGCTGTGCAGATTTCAACTCAAGGTAGTCATCTCCTTTACCCACATTAACATTACTTTCAGGGAGATGCACAAGGAAAAAATTGAAAAAATTAATATACATCAAACTCATGAACAATTTCTATTTTACCATTTTTAGGGTTATGCCTGGTGGCTGACATGGCCTTGGAATGGAACTCAAAATCTTGCCCATTTTGTAGATTCTTAGCAATCTTTCTCCAGTCCATATTACCAGATGCATAACTACGGAGATGTGGTACTTCATGTATGTTGAACAGAGATTCTAGTACATCTTTTCCTATCTCAGGCTTTGATTGTGTCGGTTCCATTGGATATGTATCATTCTTGGCCCTACAAAACACAGATAATTATAAGAAACTTGCACCTACAAGTTACTCTACCAAAACAAAAGGTTTAGGAAAAAAAAAATTAAACTTAGCAAAAGTTACATAAATAAAATTTTGAAAAGAGCAGTGAAGCTATTATACCTCTCAAAAAATAAACAACTCTCTCTTCTTTCCAATGGAAAGTTTGACCATGATGATGCTCTATCTCCGAACTAAAACAAACCCAATATAGAAAAGGAAATAAGCCCATAAAAACAAAAAAGCAAAGTGTGATAGCACACCATGTGACGATGACCATGATACCTGAATGGTTTAAGGTCATTATTCAAATAGAAAAAGCAAAGTGTGATAGCTTACCATGGTACAAATTGAAAGGCTTTTCAGGTATAAGAGGAAAAAAAAATAGCATAAAATAACTACCTGGTTTGGAGTAATGTTGTTTCCAGGTGGATTCTTGCAATCCATGCCATGAAATATGTGAGAGTAATTAAAGCTATTATTTGGAGTAGGGATGAATCTCTTTCTGATTTGAGCACAATAAGATTGGTCTGACAACTCGAGCAGCAGTTCCAGTGCCTACAAAAAATTATGTCAGTTTCCTTTTCTTTTCTTTTTTTCAAAAATCATTTTAGCATGACAAACCAAAGGACATTCAATCCATGCACAATGCACTTGGTATTAGCTTATAGATTTTGTGCCCACCATTTCACAGTACATACAAAGACAGCCAAACATTTCTCAAATTTACAACAACCAACTACAATCTTTTTGGTTATCTCCAAACAGTAAGTAAATAATAAGAAAAAGCTCGAGTAAGAACCAAAAATAATAAATTACCAAAATTAACAAAATTTATTCACAAGAACTTTATAAACTGGAATCCAATTATCAAAATCCATCAGTAAAATTTATTTTCTCTTTAAAAACTAATAGTGCAGTTATGGACAGAGTACAAAGAAATTAGATAGAGTAAACATATAACATCACCCTAGCTAAGATAAGCAGGATGCAAGATGTGAATATCTCCTAAATTTGGGGTGAGTAGGAAAATTTTTCAATTATGGTTCTCAGATGACATTAAAATATAATTTTCATGATTTTCTAAAGATAAACAATTATATAAAGATATTTTGACATAAGCAGGAAATGCAGTTCAGAATGTTGCATGACCTTTTCAACATCGCCTCTGCACAGGCCTGCAAATTTTTAGCACGGGGAAATAAATTGATTAGAGTGTGATCTGCAATATTAAATTGATATTAAAAGACAGCTGTGGCCAATACTCATGGAACAATTTCTATATATATTATATTACGAACTCAAAGCTAGTTCTTAGTACATACTGGTACAAATAGTGCCAAAAGAAACATGCCTGTACCAGATACGTACAGGCCATGAATAACTGTCTGTACGAAATAACAAAACCCTAAATTGAAATTTTAATTGAAGAAATTGAACTTTCGTACCTAGAATATCTCTGACGACACCCATACCCAGATCAGAATTTTCCCCTAACATAGAACAGAGAAACCCTTCCGCTTCTTCCACATCTCTTTGGATTTCATCGTTACTCTCTGAGTGTGAGCCCGTATATTCCTTCCCAATCACGCCAGAAACCATGCCACTCGAAACTACTACATGCCGTGGCCGCGCCTTCTTGGCCTTCTTCTGAGAAGAATTCCCACTGACAGTCGGCCCCTTGTTATGCTGATCCTCCTGTTCCACTTCTAGATGAGTACCGAGGATTCCCGCAGCCTTGAAGGTGTCACAACCCGCCTCGGTGTACGCCGACTCGATCTGGTCGACTGAAAGAGAGGTGAAGACATCGTGTAGCCAAGCGAGGTCGCTTGACCTCGATTGAGAGGTACAAGTGAGGGTTTGGGTTGGAACAAGTGGGGATCGTGAGGAGCTTTGATGCAGATCGGGATCCGTCGTAGCGGTTGACTCGGTTTTGGGCGGCTTGGTCTTCCGATTTTTCGGTTTTTTCTTCGAGGGATTCATCTTAGCGACTCGGAGCGAATGATTGAGAGAGAGGGTAGATAAAGAACAAGAGATCAAGCCTCGCCGGAGGCGCTGACCCGACCCAGCTTTTGTTCCTCTTTCTCTCTCTCTGTCTCTCTTTTTTGTTTTTTGTTTTTCTTTTCCCTTTCTTCTATTTTGGACTGTAGTGGCTTAGCTCCCTTTTACACGAGTGCGTGTCATTTGAGATATCTCATATTTTGCGTGACCGACGTGTACGGTTCCTATTGGGGGATAGCTCGGGGACCAGTATTATTTATGCTTTGAGACTCGTGTAGAATATATTTGAACGGTTGAGATTCTCCAAATAGTCAGGCAAAATATGAGATATCTCATATTATCAGTGCAATACCGAACAAACAAAGTATAAGATTCCCTTCACTTTGGTGGGTGCGTTTCGACGAATATCAATATCCGAAAATATTACTATCGGAAAATAACATTATTTTTTTTAAGCTACTTAATATTTAAATAAAACAAAAAATAGTACTAATTTTTTATTTTTTATTTATAAATTAGTTTATTATTCTACTAATTTAATTAAAAACTTGAATTAACTATTATTTTTAAACTTAAAATTAACTCTATTCTTATTCTATTTCTTGTTTCATTCAAACATATTATTTATGATTTTGAAGATCAATTCCCAGCCTCTTTGAAATTCGAGCTAGAGTGGAGCAGTATTATTGGACTTTGAGATTCGTGCCAAGTTAAAAAAAACAAACCAAATCCAATAATTGTAAAAGATTCTCTATTACAGTACTGGAGAGGATTGAATTCATGCAATATCTGAGGTGCATTTAATAGATCTGAACCATTCCTTTAATCTGGCACGAATCAAAAAACGAATCCCTATAGTTCAATTAGTTTACACAATTTTATTTTTGTGTTCAAATTTACACAAATTGATGAGAACCAAAGATGGATCAAGTACTCGTGAAATTTTAAAATAAAACGACAGGTGGTTAAAAAAAGTTTCACATTGGAGGGCGGAGATATCCGTTAGAAATCTATTTTTTTTGGTCTATTTATATGTTTGATTTATGTTAAAATTCGTATGTAAAATAAAAAATAAAAATTTGTTCACATATTTAAATTGGATGCGCAAGTTTTGTGATGACTAATAGAGAAAACATTCTTATTATAGTCATTCTAAAATAGTCTAAATTATTGTAATTAGGTCATTTTTATTTTTAATATTCTTCACATTTGCACATTGTCACGTTAATTTTAACCCCCACATTTATATTCTTGTTCTACTTAAAAATCAAAAAAAAAAAAACTATGAAATTGGAGAATTCGAAAAATACCAGGGCTTCTAATTCAATCTCCATTGAAATTAGAGGATCGCAGATTGAATTGGAGAATCCCTAAAAACCTAAATATTAGTATATTACATTTCATTTTTGGATTTTGGAGGGCTTCGAATTCAATCTGCGCCCCGCTCCCGTGAGAATGGAGCAGCAAATTGAATGGATGGTTTTGATATTTTTGGAATTCAATAAAAAGGTGGTTTTTTAGTTTATTTATTTTTAAATATGGTATAAATAAAAATTTCGGAACACATTTCGACAATAACCTTCATCAAATTTGACTTGGCAGCCTCTGCAAAGATAAAAAGAAAATTCATCAAATTTATATTAGTTTATAATTCATGTTACAAAACAAAATAGAAACATAATTTATTACTGCATATTTTTAACTCGTATACAAATTTTGATTCACAAATTAAAAAAAATGGCTTATTGCTAGACATAACACATACAAAATTACCCGAAATTTTTATTGATATCCAAAAGAAATAATTAATTTCAAAATCTACACTCTTAGAATTCGAAAACTATTGAAATCGGAAAAAAAAATTGTGATTCTAGACTAACTTTCCGCAAATTTTATTCTCAGTTCTGAAACCTCCAAAATCAGAAATTAAATTTTTGATTTCTGAAACCGGAAAACAAATTCGCGATCGGTCACACAAAAGTTGAGATATCATTGTTAAAGCGATGTGATTGATAACTTTCTAGAAAAAAAAATATTAGAGCAATTAGAACCAGAGCTTTTCTTTTTTCCTTTTTTTTTGTGAGATGACAAAAGGTTATTACTTTTTTTTTTTTAAAACCTTAGCTGCTAAGTGTGCATTGAATAAAATGGAGTTTACAACGCCTTCAGTAGGCCACATTTCATAGCTACAACAGATCCTGTAGCCCACTTCAAAAAGTTATTACTAAATACAGAAGAAACACAAACTTCCATGCTTACAAGAGGTGCTATTTTTATCCGATTATCTGAATTAGATTTAGAACTGAATTGGATTCAAATTGGAAATGATCGAAATCCGATTAATTTAGATATGGTATGGTTTAAAAAATATGACTGATTAAATTATGGTACAATTACAAAATTAATAATTTAATATTTGATTTGGAACTGATACGGTAATAGGTAGGATATGGATTTGATTTAATTATCTGATCCATAATCGAACCCGACCCGATACTCGTATAAATGCTCGATAAAATGATAATACTATTTTTTATAATTATTTAATATAAAACATATATTAATAGCTATGAAAGACAATCATTTGTAGTATTTTTAAATTTTTTGAATAAAATTTGTTGCTCTTTTCGCACAGATTATTGAAATCAAAAGTCACGTTCACCTTTTGTCTATAAATTTTTGAAGTTAATTAATTTCTTTATTGATCTCTTTGTCTACCATATAGTCTTTTTGCATGGATCATTGAAATTTATTGCTCTCTTCGTTGATTCAAACAAATTAGTATTAATATTCTATTCATGGATTTTTGAAACATAAAATGAAATCGTCATCTCCAATATTTTACTTTCTAAAATTATCTTATCTTCAATATTTTGAAGCATATTTTAATTTATATTATAATGATATATTATGTTTGGATATTCAACAAATTATAATTATATTTAAACGTAAAGGGTTTCTCAAATGCTTGTGCGTTGCAACATGTACCTGCTTCAGATCGAGACCCATCCCAGATCCGAACCAGACCTGATAATCCACAAACAAGCTATGGGTATCTATCTACTCAGAATCAAAAGACTAGATTCGAAATATTTATGAGTAGATATCCATATCCGGACTCAATACGATTTGAAACAAATAAGTATAATAGCATTCGGATCCTACCCGATCCGATAGTAGCTCTAAAGATTACATGAGAAAGCGACAAACAGAAAATTTAATACTGAGCTCATGCATCATGGACAACTCTTAGACAAACAGAAAAATGCATGATTTCTTTGTTGAAGTAAAGCTTTCCCAATTAGATGACCAGACGCCACTCTAGCAGCTCATAAATTCATCGCTTAGAGAAACTTTTACTAATAAAGATGAAGTTCATATATTATATGGAACTCAATATTAATATTACATATAATATTTTATTGGAAAAAGTGACTACAATTTACTTTTCTAGCGATATTGGAGTAAGCCAAAATCAGTTTAGATTAGTTTAGAAATGGCATAAATCAGTAGGCATTAATTTGAGTCATATTGATTAATTGATTCAATTAGTGAAATATAAAAAGCTACTTTTTCTCAAAACCAATAATAATAATACAAATATAATAGTTTGGCCTATCCTATCCATACCCGTTAAAATTAGGGGATAATAAAACGGTAGTGAACGAATAATAAATAATACAAATATAATAATTTTATTATTTTTACAAATAAACCATCAAAACTTATCATGTCATACATATACAATCACAATTACTAATATAAAATTAAAATATAAATATGCAAATAATTCTAAGTAATAGATTTTTATGAAGCGAAAAAAAATCAAAATCGCAAATATCTCTTCTAACAAATTCAATTCCTTAACTAAATAATAAAACATTCAAATAAAAAAGTAAAATGTTTAACATAATATTCTTCTTATGATATAATTTATTTTATATAATTACCTGTTATCCAACGGGTACAAAATAACCTTTACCGGTACCCATACTCGTTTATCTAACGAAAAAAATCCTTATCCATACCCATACCCAATAAATTAACGAAAAAAATCTTACCCATATCCGTCTTATCAAATACGATACGGTAAATGGTGTGATTGACACCCCTAGTTTTACTTTGAGATCCATGCTTGAACAAATCTACACCATAATTTGGATTTGTAAGTGCATTACGTTCATGAGAAAAATTTATGTTTTGCGAAAAATTAGAATCGGATGGAATTGTAAAATTCTGAATATTTAGAATAGAGTTAAACTTATACAACCAAATTTCTTCATTTGGCATTTAATTTCCTCTATTATACCACCAAATGGTATATAGGAAAGTCTAATATTCATAAAATAAGACTTTGACATTGAATTTCATGGAATTTTGCTGAATGTCTATTTTAGCTATAATGGAACTGATACAAGTAATGCACAATGCATTAACAATACCAACTAATCAAGTTCAGAGATAAAAATTAAAGAAACCATGAAAGCATATAGCAAGATTTTCCAAATGATGTCTCAGGCAGGTAATTTTCAATAGATTCAAGTTTTGTCTAATCTAATTCAATAGAAACTCTACAAAAATTCAAAACTATATGCTCCCAATCTTTCATCTTTTGTTAAAATTATAAAAATCTAATATTTGTGTAATAAATTTTAGATATATCAAATGTAATTAGGCATGCAAATTAACTATGATGAGGGTCCTATAAACTCAAGTTACAATATTATTAACAAATTATAGAGCGTCATAACTATTTGTTTCTCTTCATTGTGATCCATGACAAAGAATCATAAATGAGTAATTGTGATAACGTACTAGGTTAGGTTCGGCTTATTTAGTCGTTTTTTTGTTTTTTGAAAATCTTTGCAGAAGCTGCAAAGTCTTGAGGGAGAATCAAACTCTCAACCTTTAGGTACAACAACTCTAGGACTTTTTTTTAGTCAATTGTACTACCTCCCCTTTCTCGGCTTATTTAGTCGTTGGTGGGTCAAATTGAATTAGAGAGTTATATTTTAGGCTTATTAAAATCTAGTGACCCTACCCAAAATCTAGCTCACATTGAAAGTTGAAACAATTATTATCCCCTTAATTAAGATTCCAATATTGCCTTAGCTAATTGCTTATAAAATCATAGGTGATATATATAACTCATGTTGGTTGTCAATTATCAACTAACTAAAATAAATAAAAAAATAAAAAATCTACACAATGCTTGCTACAATGTGACTTTTGCGTGAATTCCAACTTTGAAAAATCATGAATAGGGTGACTGATTGAATGATATTGAACATCACAAAAAACTTGACTTGAAGTTTGTAATCAATTTTTTCTTACGAATTGTTAGTATAATTGCATGTATGTAGCCGTCATATATGTTCAAACTAGTTTTTAGTAAAGCAGGGGCCAAAGAGTTTGAAACAAGGTTCTTGATTTCTGGCCTTGACTGGCGTGCAGTTGGACATTCAATACTTTTAGTCATAAAAAAAGCTTTACATTTTTTTATATAATTTTTAGTTAGAAAATATAAAATTGTGTACAGTTCATATATTTTGCATAATGTGAATTTCTGATATTTATGAATGACAAAAAAACAAAAAAACAAAAAAAATGGTTGGATAATGTAAATGAGGGTACATAAAATACTAATACTTTGAATAATGTAAGAATTAGGATTGTTATCAAGGCATTTTTTTTCACCTTTAATTTCTTGTCATCTTCATGCCTAAACTACACTGAGAACCACGATCCTTAATTCTGGCTTTTGAGTGCTTCTCAGCTTCAAAGGGGAAATAATATGAAGCAAGAACGGTTTATTCAAACGACTAATTCATTGATGCCTCAATATAATTACAATAATTCATTGATGCAAGTCACCTGCCCTTTTATTTCTCAACTCTACGCCTAATGGTTAGAACAGCCTGTTTTTATATGGAGCGGATCCCCAAAATTTGGAAATTTAATTAAATTTTTAGCAAGTAATCATAATTTTTGCCCCCTCTTATAAGATCAATCTGAACTAGCTAGATTTCATAGAACTAAATCTTGATTCGGGTTTTCTGATTTTTTGAAAGTTTAGCGGCAAGATACCGCCACAATATATTGATAAAAAAAAGTTACTTACAAGATCTTGATTTGTGTTTATAAACTCCTTTTGTAATGTTTTGGTTCTGTTGGTATGAAAAAGTCAGAGAGTCATGTCTTGCTTGATTTGTCCCTTTATATTGTTTGGATGGTTGAAAATTATCAGAAAATAAACAAAAAGATTTTGGCGCTTTAAAAATGCTCCGGTCGTTAATTTCCATCTAGTAGGCTTTTAGTGTGTTTTTCATGGTCTAAATGCCTCAATCAACAACAGAACACAAAAATGAAGTTCTTTGATCAGATTCAAGTAAAGCTAAAATACACTTAAGTGTACCAATGAATCCATACACTTAATTCTAGGACCGTACGATTAGCTTTGAGATTCGTGTATCACGACTTTTAAAGAAGCTACAAGACTTTTAAAGAATCTACACAAATCTCAAAGCTAATCGTACGGTTCTAGAGTTAAGTGTATGGGTTCATTGGTACACTTAAGTGTATATTAGCTTTACTCATCAGATTCTTATTTAAACCATAAAGATAAATCATTTAACAATGATGAAATTAATGGAATAAATCATTTGTAATATCTAATTGGTGATAGCTCATGCTAACCAAACCGTGCGACTGCACTTTCAAGCTCTGTTCCAACAGAACTCATATTTGGTCTTTGTAAACCATGTGACGCACATTGTTCTGCGAGCTATGGCCTCCATTTTGCGTCCCGCCGGCAAAGACAGCCTTTTATCCAACACTTCCATTAACCTTCCAGCAGCAATTCTCGGAGCTGCAAAAGTGGCCACGTATGTGTTATCACCTGCATTATATTCCATTTGGCTAGTAACCATCTCCGATACTACCACCCCAAAGCTATACACATCGGTTCGTTGACTTACAAATGGGCCAGAACCATAGCAATCTGGTTCGCGTACACAGCTGTCCCAGTCTCCGCATCAAGATCAACATGGCCATTCCCTGTTTCAGGCCCAAACAACAACAAGCCCGGAATCTGAGATTTTGGCAACCCAATTTTCATCTAGTAGTATGCTTGCTAACTTGATATCATGGTGTATGATTCGAGGTTCTCAATACCGATGCAGGTATTTGATTCATCTTGCTGAATCAAGAAGGACCTTAATTCTCAGTTTCCAAGAAGAGAAAAACTGGGTCCTCGTTCGCCAGATTCTTGACAGGTGAATGTGCCCTTCCAGATCTCTGTTTCGCATAATTGAAAGACACAAAGCCGCACATTGTTTTCTGTGCAGTAACCGATGAGACTCATCACATTCACATGGTGAGCATTGGCAAGTGTTTGCAGCTCAGCTTTTAATACTGTTTCTTAATCTAAAACTGTGGTGTCACAGCGCTTCACTGTCACCAGACAACCATCAGAAAGCAACCCACTGAAGTGATGTTCAAGGAACCAGTATCCACACTGGATTCGGATTCATTGGTTGGACTATTGCTATTCCTCGCAACTGCGAGACTCAGTAAATGTATACCCCTTTGTCTTTTAATTTTGAGAACAATGGTTCCCAAATTTTCTTCAAACCAGTCAATCTTTTCCCTAGTAGCAAGGCTCTTTACCTGAAAATATGCAGTGACATCTAAGATTAGATTTTAAAAAAACTAAATTTGAAAAGGCACAAAATGCAAAATTTTAATGGTACCCTTTTTCTTTTTAACTCACCGATTTCTTCAACTTTGCCTTGTCAACGCCATACCCACCAAAACCAGTGATGACTCTCAGGTATTTGTCAACTAGTGAATCAAGAAAGAAAAAATTCATTAGACGATGAAAAGCATACATATAGAGAGCTGTTAGAGATAGTAAGTGACACTGAGCTCATTCTGTTTTTTCAGTTACAGTGGCGCCTGTAATGTGGGATTGCTTTGTTATATAGCAGTCTTAAAATATATAACTACTATCTAACAAAGAAACCCCATAGTATAGTTGCCACTATGCTATGATATGCAATCCCATAGTACAGGTGCCACTATGCCATGATAGCACAAGAGCAGAATTTGCCACTGTAACTGAAATAACAGAATGAGCTGAGTGTCACTTATTATCTCTAACACGAGCTCAAGTTTGGTGGCAGACATGGAAACGACCAGATCATTTTTAAAGCACCGACATCCTTTGTTTATTTCTGATAAATTTCAACTTTTCAATCATCCAAACAAAAGAACAAATCAAACAAAGACATGACTCTCTTACTTCTTTATACCAACAGAACCAAAGCTGTAGAAGAGTTTGTAAACACGAATTAAGATTTAGTTCTATTAAATCTAGTTAGTTTGGTTCGATCTTATAAAAGGGGAGGAAAAACCATTAGTACTTGCAAAGTTTTCAATACTTGACATGGTATACCTATCAAAGAAAGTTTTTTAACCATTAGACGTATTGTTGAGAAAAAAAGGGTCAGGTGTTACAAGATAAAAGACGGGCATGCGCCATCTGACAGGTGCTTTTCTGCTCTTGTGGTTCTCAATTGATTTTCGGCATGCGGACCAATGCTAACTGTCTAAGTAAGCTGCCACATTGATACAACAAGAGCTTAGAAATTTAGAACATTTTTTTACTTACAAGGTTTATGTGTGAACAACAGAAGCTGTTCCTTAAGAATCCTAATTCCTTCCTTAACATGCTGTCAGTGCAAATCGATGGTTGCAGTCTTCTTATAAGCTTGATTCCTGCTAATAATATGAAATCCAATATTAGAATTTGCAACAGGACTTTTAAATCTTTATTTTCGGTCTATAATATAATTAATCATCTTAAAACATGATGAGATTTTAGATCTGCTACAATAGGTTAATAGTAAATAGCTAGGAACTTTCCACCACACTAGTATTCAAATAACCTAAAATAAAAAAGTAAATGTTAATATTCAAATTCAATATTAAAAAGCTTTGGAATCTGATTTTAACCTGACTCCAAAAATCTCTAATCTAGCTCTCTCATCTTCCGCACGAGCCAAGTCACCATAATATTTACCCTAAAATCATATGAAATTTGTTATATTAAGAAACAAATTTAAAGTGAAGAAAAAGCCTTCTTCACAGACCAGCAGAAAGAAACTCAAAGGTACAGATAAAAATGTAAAATTCACAACCGTCAAAATTACAGAGAAACATTATAAGAAACATATAACAATCAAATGGAAATTAAACTTCATTTATACAGGAAAGTCATAAAGTTGTATATCATGCATGTAGCTTTAAAGAAAACATTACCTTTTCAGAGAGGCAAGAAGCATGGTTACGGTTTCCCCTCGAAAATTCAAATGCAGCCTGTACAATAATCAAGGAGTAGCAAAATTTGTAAAAGTTATTCACATAAAAGAAATGTTGGCTTAAAATGCAAACATTGTATCATCTCTAATCTTACCCTATTATAGTACAACTTCATCATATCCCAGTTGTGCTGCGCAACCTTTCTGAACTCATGGTAGCCATCTCCTTTACCTGCATTAAAAATTAATTTCAATTTCAGTGAGATGCAAAAGGGATAATTTGATATACCTAAAATTCATGAATAAGGAAACAAGAATTTTACCACATTTAGGTTTCTGCCTAGTGGATGGCACAGCCATAGGATGCAACTCTGAGTTGTGCTGCGCAACCTTTGTGACCTCATGGTAGTCATCTCCTTTACCAACATTAACATTAATTTCAGTGAGATGCACAAGGGAAAAAGTAGTATACATGAAACTCATGAACAATTATTTCGGAAGAATTTTACCATGTTTAGGTTCCTGCTTGGTGACCGACATGTCCTTAGAATTATGAAACTTAATATCTTGGCCATTTTGAAACTTCTTAGCTATCTTTCTCCAATCCATTTTACCAGATGCAGAAGTATGGATTTGTTGTAGCTCATTTACATTGAACAGAGACTCCATTATATTTTGTTCTATCTCAGGTTTTGAGTGCGTTGGTTTCATTGGAGGTGTATCCCTCTCGGGTCTACAAGACACAAATAATTATAAGAAACATGCACCTACAAATTACTCTACCAAAACAAAAGGCTTAAGAAAAAAAAAGACCTTACGAAAAATTACATGTAGAATTTTCAAAACAGCAGAGAAGCTGAAAAGTTCATCCAATGAAAAGTTAATTGATGATGATGATGCTCTCTCTGAACTGAAACAACCCAATATAGAATAGAAGTAAAGCAGTAGCGAAAAAAGAACTTATATATGACACTAGTGGAAAATATGAAATCATGATCGGTTATATACACATATCAGTATCAGAATCCAACCGATCCTGTTGAAGGCGATACTGATACTATCATGATCGGTTTTATATTTTTTAAAGAACCGATCCAAATAGAAACTATTAGTATCGGTTTTTTAACAAAACCGATCTTAATAATTGTTATCTAGATCGGTTTTTGACTAAGGACCGATCCCGATACGTACTATCAAGATCGGTTTTTATATAAAAACCAATTTTGATAGTTTTTTCAATTTTTTTAATTAAAAATTACATATCAAGATCGGTTTTTATATAAAAACCGATCTTGATAGTTTTTTTGAATTTTTTTTAATTAAAAATTACATATTAAGATTGGTTTTTATATAAAAACCGATCCAGATACATACTATCAAGAGTTTTTATATAAAAACCGATCTTAATAGTATTTTCTATTTTTTTTTAAATTACATATCTAGATCGGTTTTTGAATAAAAACCGATCCAGATATGTACTATCTGTTATACTTAATGCACCTCTAATTGAACAAAAACTGAAATTAAATTGCAATTGAAAGTAAATAGATGAGTTTAGAGAAATTTGACACGCGGGATGTTAATGGAGTTCGGCAAAACAAAGGCCTACGTCTCCGGGGCTTCACAAACTTGAGTGGTGCGCCTTTCTATTACCCAATACGAAAGGATTACAACTTGTGAACCGTTGAGCCCTTACACACCAAGCGGGAAGTCAAACGGCCAACTCAAAGAGATGAGAACAAGGTCTCGATTGTTTAGAACACAATAGAAACACTCAATAGATCACTCTAACCTAATCTAGATCAAGATTAGTGAAGTAGGTTTGAGGTTGCTTGAGGGATTTTGAAGTTTTAAGCTCTCACAACAATGGAGTAGGCTCAGCTCTCAGAAAATCGTTTTTAAAATGATTAGGGTCGGCTGAGATATGAAGAAGAGATCCCATCACTCTATTTATAGTGTCAGCTCAAAAATGAGCTATTTGAATTAAAACGTTATAACGTTTTGTAAAACGTTACAACGTTTTAGTTCAAATTGCGATTTAGGGTTTTAATTTTTTGACAGCTCAGCAAAAGCATTTAAAAACGTTACAACGTTTTATAAACGTTACATAACGTTTTGTTCTGTAAAATCTTGATCAAAAACAGGAATTGTTTGAAGCTCAGATTTAATTAAAACGTTACAATGTTTTATAAAAACGTTACAACGTTTTATATTTGATTTTAACATTGATTCAGACAATCATAAAACGTTATAACGTTTATAAAACGTTATAACGTTTTAGGTCGTTCAGTAAGCCTATATTTTATCATATTTACCATTCCTGAAACGTTACAACGTTTTATGAAAACGTTATAACGTTTTACGTTATTTTTTGAGTTTGATCAATCTTTCTTTAGCGTTTTTGACAGGTTTAAAACGTTATAACGTTTTATAAACGTTACCAACGTTTTTCCTCTGTAAAAACAGTCTCAAACTTACTTTACCAAGCTTTTGATTTTACAATTTATATTCTTGATAAAGGTCTTCATGATTTCTTCTGTCCAAGGATATTACATTGCAATTCCAACTCTTATTGAACCTACATAATCTTAAAATAGAAGAAATCGTAAAATTCAATAATTGTATGTTTTTGCAAATTAGTCAAATAGACGAAAATGATTATTGTACGAACAACAATCTCCCCCTTTTGACGATTTGCAAAAAACATACAATGTGAGTAAGTGCATAACTCGAAAATTTGTCCCAATTTTGATTTTGTATATTTAGCAATTGTTACTAATTTCTCCCCCTTTTTGAAATCGACAAAAGGGAATAAAAATTAGCACTAATTTGAAGTGCTCCTCCTTAAAATATGCACTCCCCCTCAATTTTGCAATATAACAATAATAACTCACAAATAAAATATAATTGAGGGAATAATTCTAACATTACAAGGCAATTCACATCACATCATGCATATCATATGCATGTAAATCATTTCAATTCATGCAATCCAAGTAATTCAATAGAACTTGTTAAGGCTCCAAGATATCCAATTGAACATATTTAAGCAATTTTGCAATATAACCCCTAACAAGTTAGCAATTCATATACTATAAATGAAATACCTACATCTCATACATATCCACACCAAATAGCAAACATCCAATATGTCAATTCAATCAATTCATGCAATTCAACTAAATTAACCATTTCAAGCATAGAACATAACAAGAGATTTAAAGAAAAGCATAAAAGCCACAATTTTTGCAATTTTAACCCTAGATGTTTGTAATTTAAATCATAGTTAGCTAATAATTGTAGCAGTTCAACACATTCAAAACACGAATTAAACCTAATTAGTTCAAACTTAAAAACATGCAACAATGACATTAACAATTCATGCATAGACATCAATTCATTACGTTTCAAAATGCAATTATGATAATAAAAATCTACTGCGCGGGTGGATTTTGAGACGGATCATCCTCTTCTCCATCCTCCTCCTCAGCCCCATCAAAAACCAGTTCTTCATCATTATCATCTCTAGTGAATGGAACCGAGCTAGACGCGACACCAAATTGCTTGATGAACCTTTTTGAGAGGTTTGCTTGGCGTTCGTCAAGTACCTTGAGGGCTTTGGTATGGGCCATCAATTGCCTTTCGATTCTTGCATTGGACAAATGTTGCTCTTGCATCCTTTGACACATCCACATCATTCGTTCATTTAGATCTTCCGGAATAGGAGGGAATGGTAGAGTGGCACCTTCTTGTGACATTTGTTGATGCATTGGTTGATAGTTGTATTGGGGTTGGTTTTGTGGAGGATTTTCCACCGGTGGTTCTTCCTCTATCTTTTCCGGATCCCAATATTGGTTTAGCAATGCTTCTGGATGAAATATCCATGTATTGATATCCCGCTTATCGGGGGCAAACCTCATCAAACCGGAATTAGAATAACCCTGAGTCCACCCAATTCTTGTTAAGTGATTTACCAAATTCTGTGGGTTAAGGTAGGTTAACTCCGTTGGTAGGTTGATGCCACTTGACCGGATAATCTTGTGGATGACGTGAGCATACGGTAAATTGGCTACAGTACTTATGTGTGCACTTTGCATATGACAGAAGATAATGTAGGGAATGTTGATTGATATATCATCCAATTGAATGAGATGGCGAAGGTAGTACATGGCACCATATTCAATATTGGTTTTGATTTGGGATTTTGGTGTAAGAATGTTATTGACAAGAAGAAATGCCAATCGATGTAAGGATGGAAGAGGGGTTGCATAAATGGATGCACCAGCAACATTATTTTTATCAAACCATTTCTTGTATGAATCGGCCGATTCCACGGCACCCCTTGGCCAATTTCTCAAGAGATAGATCTCTCCCCTATCATTCGAGAGACCAAGCCATTCGGCAACATTGGTAAGGTTCATGTGGATTTCTCTCCCGCATACCCATGAGGACATTATAAATGGGTTTTCGGTATAGGTTAGATTTGCATAAAAGGTTCGGGTAAGTATTGCCGAAAAAGGTTCTTGGAGTTTGATGAGGGGTTCCCAATCCCAATGATTTAAATACTCAATTGTTTTGTTATCCTCTGGTGGGGGAAAAGTAACCGTTGCCTTGTCAAAATAGTAGCAGTTGCACAATTTTCGGACTTGGAATTGACCAATAAAGTTGTCATATGCCTCTATATCCCGAAAGAGATACCGATTTCCTTGGTCTATTTCAAAGTTTGGTTCTATGTTACTTTCTCCAGAATAATCCCCAAGACGGGCTCTTTTCTTGCCCTTTTCACCCGTTGGCTTTCTTGGAGCCATTAAATTGAGAAAAGTTTGAGAGATTACCAATTGAGCAATGGACAAATCGAGAAGAGCGACGCGAGAGAGGTGCAGTAATGATCTTGGATCGTCAATCCAATGGTCGGATCGCCGGATTTGCAAGTAGGGTTTTGGTTAGGGTTTTGGAGAAGAGAGTGCAGAGAGAGAGAATGGAGATTTCAGGGAGAGATTCGGGTAGAGAGAGAAGAGGAGAGAAGAATGGTGTGTTTTGATTGTGAAATAGTGAGTTGTGGTGGCTGGAATAGAGAGAGAGAGAAAAAACGGCGGAGAGAGAAAAGGAGAGGAAGAGATGGAAGAGAAAGTGGGAGAGGAATGAAGAAGAAGAAAGGGAAAGGCTATTT